>JACEVL010000244.1:715000-717500 GCA_020284085.1 Aporrectodea caliginosa | reverse complement strand
CTGATTGCGATCAACATTTAGGTTTGACAACATCTTCAACTTGCCAATGGTTCCAGGAAGCTTCTGTAACAATAGGTATTGTTAACAATAAGTAAGCCAAGGTAGGGTAAAACATGACGTAATCTAATCCATTCCAATCTAATCTACTCTCATTTTGTCCAGTTCAGTCATTTCTAATTGTAAATGCAATTGTAATCATGAATTGTACAGCATTTCTTCGATTGAAACTTTGCATTCTGACAACCCAGTCAAGTTAGTCCAACAGAGTCTAATTTAATCTAGTCTAATGCAGCCTGATCTCTTGTGATTTAGTCTAAGCTAGCCAAATCTACTTGTAATCTCATCTCACATAATGCAATATGGAAACTAATCGAATCTATATTCCAGAGCAATCTAGTTAGTCAGTTGTAGTCCATTTTTAAACTAAGTCCAGTTGTTACTTAGTCTAACCTAAGTGTAGTCTAGCATAACATAATCTAATTTAACCGTTATTTAATCTCATCTTATATAATACAATCCAATAAAAAAATAGCTTCTGTAACGCCGTCATAAATAGATAATACACACTGTGAGAAGATTTTCGGTCAGAAGTAACTCTTGGAGGCTTTCGCAGCTATGCAGAAATACAAGTTAAACATATTATGTTCTGATAGGAATTTTACAAAATAGTAATAATAGCAATAATAATTTACAATAAAAATAAAAGCAAAAACAGCAACAATAATTATTATTATTGTCAGGTATTTATCATCCTTCAGGACCAAAAGCGTCTCCGGAGAAACTAAATCTCTGGGTTGGCTAAAACCTCATCAAATCACGAAGAAATGGATGCGAAAGGCGACAGGATTAAAGCGTTCCGTCGTGACTGCTAGGAGCTGGAAAAGTACATGCTTATCTTGGGTCTGCAGCAGATATAATTATGCGCTAGAGAGAGAGAGATTAAGTTCCGTGTAAAAGTAAGTCCAGCGTTGCTAAAATGGCCCAGAGTTTAGGAGGCCAGTGGAATAATTTGATACTCTGGCAGGAGGAGCGAATTGTATTTTAATATTTTCCTAGATGCCGCCAATTCTGCGACTCAACCGATCGAACAAGACCTTCACGCCAACTTTCGCCAAGTACAAAGTAGTGTCAGCTACAGTGAAGCTACAGTAACAGCTACAGTACATTCCAAATCAAACTACAGCTACTGGGATGAGCATAAGTCTTTCGGGTCCTATTTTTGCAAGTTCTGGTTAAGCCAGAGGGTTCTATGATTGCAGAGAAACCTGCACGACCAAGCTTCGACAGGTTAGATAATTTAAGATGACTTGCCGGACGAAGCAGAATGGGTTCAAGCCACAAGAAAGGCCATGCCACCAAAAAGATCCGCCAAGGACTACGGGTACTGTGCAAGTCGCAAATATATGCACCAAGGTGAAGACCATCAGCCATTCTCACAGCCTTGTCACCCAGTATTAGACCACGGGTCGTTTTAAGTATTGGGATAAGTCAGTCACCTGCAAGTAGAGTAGAAAGTGCGCCTTATGGTAGGCATTGGTGAGAGACGCCTCGAGACTGATAGCAATCTTCCGAGTAAGTGGTTGATCCCAATACGATAATTATCTCGGACGTCGTAGAAGTAAACCCCGCTGGCGCTGCATAAATGGGTTTGGGCATGTAGAGTAGGGCGCAGTACCCGCTGAAATAAGCGGCGTATGCGTTGGATCACCGATCGCCTCATCGGTTGGATTCAATACAACATGAATCCAACCGACGGCGACAGGGTTGGATTCATGTTGTGTTGCGCTCCATTACCCGAGGTAATGAAGCGTAGATTCATCCCGGAATCCTACTACTAACAAATGCATAAAGAAGAGCAAGTGCAGCACTGGATGATCCGCAAATGCCGCAGCTTATAAAAACCAGCACGACATAGGATATTTAGATGTTCAGAAAAGGAAAGTCCCTGGTCAAGAACGACCCTAAGATTGTGGAGGAGAGAAATTGATGGAAATCGGCAGATCTAGCCAGACAATCCATTTTACTCTGCTGCTACCCATTACCCAGCCGTATAAATTGCGTTTTGGATGCATTGAGGCGCAGAAGATTGATTGCTCGAAATGCCACCATATAGCCAACCGCTGCATTGTGGCTGCTGCAATAAGAACATAAGATGTCGGGAAAAGCAGATAAGCCCAGACATCGTTATTAAGTTTTAGTTATCATCATCATCATCATCATCATCATCATCATCATCATCATCATCATCATCATCATCATTATTATTATCATTGTTATTATGCTGTTATTGTTATTATTATTATTATCATCATCATCATCATCATCATCACCTTGTTATTATGATGATGACGATGACAATGACGACGACGACAATGACCTTGATGATGATGATGATGATGATGGTGGTGATGATGATGATGATGATGATGATGATGATGATGATGATGATGATGATGATGATGATGATGATGATGATGATGATGATGATGATGATGACGAT
>JACEVL010000244.1:710000-712500 GCA_020284085.1 Aporrectodea caliginosa | reverse complement strand
ACTGTCCCAATTGAAACAGAACAAAGCAATGCAATACAATGCAATGCAATACAATGCAATGCCATGTAACGCAAGGCACAAAACTGCAATGCTACAAAATGTAAACCATGTCCATCAACACAATGAACTAAATTATAAAACAATACACTTCAGTGCAATACAATTCAGTGAAAAACTATGTGATGCAATACAATCCAAGACAACAAAATGCACCAAAATACAAGACAACAAAATGCACGAAATACAATGCAATTTGCATCACAGTGAAGCGGTGAAGTATAAGTGCTTCTGAATTGTTGCTTCGAGCCATCAACTGCTAACGAACTACATGTACAGCACTCAAATCTCTATTATTATTATTATTATTATTATTATTATTATTATTATTATTATTATTATTATTATTATTATTATTATTATTATTATTATTATTATTATTATTATTATTATTATGTTACTTGTACGTAATTTTAGTGCATTTCATTGCCTTGTCTAATAGACTGTATGTAATTGTCTAATAGAGTCATAGACTGTATGTAATTGTCTTAAAATTGTCTCGTTGAATGGCAGTGGTCGTGTTTCTGAATAATCCTTCGATCAAACCGCGATTCTTAGACGTTTCTATAGGGATTTATAAGCACACGTAACCTTTATTTACCTTCTTCTGAGAATTTTCAATAGAGATATAGTTTAAGAAACGTGTGACCTTTAGGTTATCGCTTGGGAGGAGATTAAAACATGAGGGCAACCGTTAATCTTGTTAAGCTTTTACAGTCTGAACCCCTCTTGACAGACCTCGATCCAAATAACGACTAACCAGAACGTCGATGACGTTGTTTCCAAGGTCAAGGGCGCGCAGTCTGACGAGAAAGGAGACGGAACTTGGAAGGTACTTGATGAGGTTCTCTCGAAGTTCCAGCGACTCAAGATTCGTCAAACTATATGAATTACAATTCAGCAAGAATGACAATCATTATTATTAAATAACACTGATTAGTTTAATTCATGAAAGAGTGGGAGCTACAGAACTACCACCTGTAAACTTTCTCTACAGACGATCTCAATAGTAGGCCTATAATACTATAATAATAATAGTAATAGTAATAATAATAATTGTTGCAGCACCACTAATAAGTAGAAGACGAAGGAAGAGGAGGAGGAAAACAAGGAGGAGAAAAAGAAGGAAGAGGCAAAGAAGGAGGAGGAGGAGGAGTTGCCGTTTACCACTGCTGTTGTGCAGCACCTAAACGGTATACTATCGTAAGTGTCTATATATAACAAACTACCGATTACATACCAATAATATTACCACAATCAAGTGCAACTAGTCATATATTGATCGATGGCAATTCGTATAAGACCGGAACAGACTGGATCGGACAACCTCACCAATCCAAGCAACCCCCTCCCCCCCCCATTCGAGAGGGAAGAGACCAAGAGAACGGGTCCTTCAATATTTCATCGACAACTTAAGTTACGCAGCTGACGAGAATCCTCGGGTAAGACGTACGACGCCACGACCATCATGGACTTCTTACAAGCAGCAGTGACACGAAGTCCCGGTTATTACCTCCGAATCTCCGATTACAACACATCGCATAGAACAGCGCCTCTGTCTACATCTGACTCTGGTCTCCTAGAAACCTGGCCTTGGTCTCCTGGTAACCGGGCCTTGGTCTTCTGGCAACCGGACCTTGGTCTCCTGGCAACCGGGCCTTGGCCTCCTGGCAACCGGGCCTTGGCCTCCTGGCAACCGGGCCTTGGCCTCCTGGCAACCGGACCTTGGTCTCCTGGCAACCGGGCCTTGGTCTCCTGGCAACCGGGCCTTGGTCTCCTGGCAACCGGGCCTTGGTCTTCGCACGGTATCTATCATTCTATGGACAACTGATCTGTACTGGTGAGCAAAGCCGCAGCCTTGCGCTTAGCTCTGAAATAGCGCCTTAAAAATGCCTGAGTTTAAAATAACGATTATTCCCATCGTAATCGTAATCGTAAACTCCCCACTTCTAAAGCGCCACTCGAAATCCAAGCGCAGAACAGCAGCTTAGTTACGAGCGCTGTGTCAAGTCAGAGGGATTTCCAGAGGGTAGTCAAAAGAGTCCGGTTTCCTGGGCTTCAAGATCACGAGAGGAGGCAGAGCAGCTAAGATGATGGTTGGGCGTTCAAGTAGCAGCTCTGGCTAGTGAGTTTTGAATAAGTTGCAGACACTAAGCTTAATATGGTGGATTCGAGGCTGAGGAAGATGGAATTGCAATAATCGAGCTTTCAGTGGTCAATGGAGATAACAATGGTGGAAGCAGTTTTTAAATCGAGCATGGGCCGGATGCAATGGAGGTCAAGAATGTGCATGAACCAGGAGCTCGATGGTTGGACCAGGAGCTCGATGACCACATGTCAGAGAAGGAGAGAGGCGGATCAAGATTAATAACAAGATTGCGGACAGAGGAGTCGGAGGTGAAGGCAAGTGAGCAGGAGTCAGTCGATATAGGTGTATGGAAAG
>JACEVL010000244.1:577500-695000 GCA_020284085.1 Aporrectodea caliginosa | reverse complement strand
CATTAATAAGAAACAAAAATTGAAGAGATTAAAGTTTAACAGGTTACGTATTAAAAATCGATTCGTGGGGAGAAGAAGCCCAATGGGCTTATCTAGTCTTCCCCACTATGATATTAATAAGAACTGATACTAATAAGTATCATCGAAGCACTTACTTAACACCTTTAATCATCTAAGTGCTAAGTAAGTAAAATACCTATAACCCTAGTAAATACCTGATATCAATTATAAATTAAAACGTGTAAAAGAAATTGACACTACTTACTTACTATTAAAAATAAATTAATGATGCAAATGAACTAGTAGTAGCGGTAGTAGTAGTAGTAGTAGTAGTAGTAGTAGTAGTAGTAGTAGTAGTAGTAGTAGTAGTAGTAGTAGTAGTAGTAGCAGTAGCAGTAGCAGTAGCAGTAGCAGTAGCAGTAGCAGTAGCAGTAGCAGTAGCAGTAGCAGTAGCAGCAGCAGCAGCAGCAGTAGCAGTAGTAGTAGCAGCAGCAGCAGCAGCAGCAGTATATTCACCGTTGTTCATGTGACATGTGAACATAACCTATGTGAGAGATTTGGTTACACAAATCAAAAATTAATTCTAAATGAAAAATTTAATGTAAATCATTATCATAATCACAGACGAGACGTTCTCAGTTTCATATGCTTCACTGATGACCAACGAGTCAT
Organism: Aporrectodea caliginosa; assembly: GCA_020284085.1. NCBI lineage: Eukaryota > Metazoa > Annelida > Clitellata > Crassiclitellata > Lumbricidae > Aporrectodea > Aporrectodea caliginosa. The sequence continues at coordinate 694,328 of JACEVL010000244.1, read as the reverse complement.
ATCAAAGACTCTCATTAAAATAAGAAAAAATACGAAAAAGTATTATTGTATCTTCCATATATATAGAACTCGTATCTTTGGTAGCAGTAACATTGCACTCGGACAGAATGAATGATATTGGTAATTTGAAGCGAACGTCTTCTTTTATATGTATTATGGTATAAAGAACTTATAGACTTTTAACCCCGATATGAACCAAAAAGAATGATATAGCAATAACGATGATGAGCACGATGATGACGATGAGGAGAAAGCGAGTATGAGGAGCAAAAGGATGAGTAGATGAATGTGGAGGAGGCTTAGGAGGAAGATAACGATGATGAATTGGCCTCTAATAACCAGCATCCTCATTTACCCCAGAGTGGGGAGACGGTGGAGTATATCCTTCTCTGTAGTTGCCCTTGAGTCAGCAAAGTGCTCTTGGGGCCCTGGACATGGAGCCAGCGCTGTTTACCACCCTCTGCCAAATTACAGCGCCTGGAGGACGAACAAATATTCGTCTGTGTCATAGTCGTCTATGATTGCATGGCCTCAGCCGACCAGGACTAACAGTCAAACACTGAGGAGAAGACTGTCAAGGCAAGACACGCAATCATCCCATTAGTCTCTCTTGTTAAACAAAATGTCCGTCCGTCATGTCAGCCCGACGTCTCGCTTTTTCATGGCTACCTTTCGGTCTACCTGCGTTCATGCCTGTCTGCCAGTCTACCTGCCTGTACGCCTTCTTGTCTGTGTGCCTGTCTGTCCATCTGCATGCATGCATACCTGCGATACTGTATGCCTATCTACCTGTCTATCTCTCTAGATGCCTGTGCGTTTGTGCAACCGTCTGCCTATACCTGTTTGTTTGTCTGTTTGTCTCTCTGCATGTCTGGACTGTCTGGACACTTGCTTACTTATCTACTTGTCTGCCTGCTTGCTTGCCTGTCTGTCTGCCTGCCTGCCTGCCTGTCTGTCTGTCTGTCTGTCTATATATTATGTCCGTGAGTCATGTGTCTCTTCGTCCTAAGTATCAAACAAACAGAATCCTACTCCAAAAAGCCCCTCTACTAAAGGATGCTATCCAGCGACAATGATACACTACTCACACTCAGCTCTTAGGATCCTCTTCACACTCCACTTCCCAATCTCATCCCCACACAACTCCATCCATCTATGCCCAAATTCACTTACCCCACACTCCACCCACCTTTACCCAAGCCTACACTTTCTCAAATTACTGTCTGGAAACAGCAGACGTTGATGTAACGAGAACGCTCGTCGATACCAATTTTCTAGTAATAACGCAGTCATTGTGGCAATTGAATGTCATAATTACTTCATTAGGTACGTTGGTGGAAAAGCTAAATATAAATCTATTGTCTATGCAGTAGACAATGGTTTAGGTCTAGCTTATACTTACGTACTTACTATGGAGTCGTAGATATATCAATGTTTAACTATACAAGTAATGGCTGCAGGGTTGTTAAAGTCGCTCCTTCTTCAGACCCTCGAACCTCAGACCCAACGATCAATCGGTAACTGTTCCTCTTCCTATGCTGTATCATAATGAAGATCTATAGGGCGCCGTATGTGGAAGAGGTCAATCGCATTTGTAGAGCGACAGTTTTGTGAAGAGTCCAAGAAGTATAGCTTGCAACCGACGACGCTATATAAATTGTCGTAATTATAATTACAATTACCTATCGTCGCCATCCTCCTCCAGATTTGACACCACTCGAAAAAAACAAATTTCAATTTAATGGTTTCCGATTAAAACGTTAAAAAGTGTCTAAGCAGAGCGTTTTATTTGAAATTATTCAAGACCTTCTTTTGTAAGACGACATCTTGTAGCTGTCAAGGCCAGTCAAGTCGCCAGTAGCGTATCCAGGACAAAATTTAGGGGTTCCATTGGACATGGTCCCTGAGTACGAGGTCAGTTTTAAAAGGTAATTTGTGTGCATTTATTTATTTCGGGGAAGGGTTGAACCCGTAACCCCCACACACAAATACGCCCATGCACGTCGCTTAACCCAGTGGCTCTCGAAATTTTACGTTTTCGTTCCTGGAACCATCTTACCGAGGTAATACTTACGACGGAAAACACATAATCCTACACTGACTAAAAGAGATCACCAAGGTAACCACGTCACTAAAACATGTACAGTGACGTCACAAAACCATAGAATAAATACAGTATCAGATAAACAGGCTAGAAAGCTATTTACCGAGCTGAGACAACACCTTGTTATGTTGTATACAGTGAAGGAATAGGGAATATTGAAGTAATATGATGCAACGTCGTTGAGGGAATATTATATAACGCGCCTTCGTAGACAATCTTGCTCACGCTCTCGGACTCGGAGCACAGGTGGTCCGCAGACGGTACCCCGTCAGAACGGCCCAGGACAAATCGGCCCCGACAAAACGGCCCCGACAAATGGGCCCCGACAAAACGGCCCCGACAAAACGGCCCTCGTCAAAATGGCCTCGACAAAACAGCCCCGTCATTTCGGCCCCCGTCATAACGGCCCCGTCATATCGGCCCCCGTCAAATCGGCCCCCGTCAAATCGGCCCCAGTCATATCGGCCCCAGTCACATCGGCCCTCACAAAATATCCCATGTCCCAAGTACTTTTAAGTTGGATTGATGAAAAGAATTCTTTGCGTAAATAGAGCTCGTATTGGTAAAACCGTAGTTTACGTTGCCAAAATTTATGTGGTCAATGGAAGTTGGATTGCTGAAAATAATTTTGGCGTTAAAATGGAAGTTGGATTTATGAAAAATAATTCGTTGCGTAAATAGAAGTTAGATTTATGATAGTTGTCATTGAAAGCATTTAAATAATTAAATACGCCTACCAGCTAGCTTTAGACGATGGCCCCGCAGTCCATTGTCCAGCTGAACCGTCGCTTGAGGCCTCATTTCAACATAGTTTGTCAGCGTAAGCTTTAAAGTACTTGGAACATTCGATATTTTGTATGAGGCCGATATGACTGAGGCCGATATGACTGGGGCCGATATGACGGGGCCGATATGACTGGGGCCGATATGACGGGGCCCGATTTGACGGGGCCGATTTGACGGAGGCCGATTATGACGGGGCTGTTTTGTCGAGGCCATTTTGACGGGGGTCGTTTTGTCGGGGCCGTTTTGTCGGGGCCCATTTGTCGGGGCCGTTTTGTCGGGGCCGATTTGTCCTGGGCCGTTCTGACGGGTCACCTCCGCAGACTAGCCTACACTTGGGGATAATCTACCGGAGTCAGACGCTTAGGAATTACCGAGCGACTTGATGAGTTAGCGACTGATTTAACGACTTGACAACTTACTGTCCTAAGACGTTGAAACCAACGTATTTTCAACGCGACGTTTGCCTGTACGAACATACGTCATAATAGACGAAAAATGATTGTTGACGTCATGGAACGTAGCGCAGCATTATATCCAATGCAACACTTACACCATATACGTGGCAACACAATATCCATGACAACATTGTATTCACGTCAACAACGTATCCATGGTGACACTGTATCCATGATTGATTTAGTTTTCAATTATTTCATTCGTCGCCAAACAGAATCACAACATAGAAAATTACGCAGAGTAAAACAATCACAAATACAGTGTTGATGAATTGGATATTTGCAACCATGGAAATATATTATACGCAAAATTACCATGGAAACACGATCGCGCTGTTCAAGTTTTATATTAGGTCGTATCTATCATGAATGGAACACAAAACCTTAATAACACTTTATTGAAGTAACGGTGGTAACATGACAGAAACTTAGAAGGTATTACCTTTGCAGTGGGTTGCTGCTTAAGTCAACTATCTGGAGATTCTTGCAGTACTTGATATTCTCTGGAATGTCCTCGATATCTGTAAATAAGTATGCAAGAATATCAACTAGAGTGCTAAATCTGCATAAACGGTAACACAAAAAGCGTAAAGACTATTTAAACGGTATACGATTGACTCATGCAGAAAGATTAATTCGTGGAGAAATAGTAACCAAAGGGTAGAATAACTCAGTCGTGAACAGTAACTCATGTATAACGAGTTTGTTTAGGCCTATTATTTGGTTTTGTCGCTGTGTAGCCTACTTAACACCAGAAAGCATACCCACTGCACAAGTAACTTAAACAAAACGCGCACCAGCAATAAATAGGTCTCAAGGGAAACAGCATTTTAACACCAAAATAATGCAACACGAGCAAACAAGTAGCTCCAGCGCAATAACCTTGGGAGAAATTCTTCTCCTAGAACCAGCCAAAAATAACTTAGAACGCGTAACTCAAAGCACGAAGCAGTGCACTTAAAGCAGACGGTGGACCATACAAATGAGCAGACAGACAGTATCACTGCCCAGCGTCATGCAACCAACGCCAGCGCCGCACAGCCGTAAATCACTCGCGTCGTCGGTAGCAGGGCCAACACGTCGTTTCATTTCCTCGAACGTCCTACTGAAATGCGATGTAGACCACGGCAGACGAGACGAAGATGTTTATTATTCATGTCGACGAGAAAAGCCATAAATAGTCGTTCAATATTCAACGCCAAAAATAATAACACACGTGGAGGAGGACATGGGCCAGCCTAACTGATGCGTCTTATACAGCGGAGAGCAGAGTCTACAAGTCGCCCAGGTTAAACTCTAATCAAGTCGTTATCGCTTAACATGGTCGTAGATTAATTGAGCGTTTGCCTTGACATTTGCGTCCTGGGTTCGAATCCCGATTTTTCGAGTGAAAATTGCTATTTAAGCTGGTAAGCTGTAAGGGCATGTAAGGGCATGTGGTTGGATTGTTGTTGTTGTGTTTGAGCCTCAGTCTGGGTGTCATTTAGCCACACCATGTGTCGGAGTATCATTCAATCACACAATGTGTCGGAGTATCATTCAATCACACCATGTGTCGGAGTATCATTTAATCACACCATGTGTCGGAGTATCATTCAATCACACCATGTGTCGGAGTATCATTTAATCACACCATGTGTCGGAGTATCATTCAATCACACCATGTGTCGGAGTATCATTCAATCACACCATGTGTCGGAGTATCATTTAATCACACCATGTGTCGGAGTATCATTCAATCACACCATGTGTCGGAGTATACCACCCATCGGAGTATCCTTTTAACCATACCACCCATCAGAGTGTCCTTTTTACACCATACCACCCATCGGAGTATCCTTTTAACCATACCACCCATCAGAGTGTCCTTTTTACACCATACCACCCATCGGAGTATTCTTTTAACCATACCACCCATCAGAGTGTCCTTTTTACACCATACCACCCATCGGAGTGTCCTTTAATCACACCATCCATTGGAAAATCCTTTAACAACCCCATCTTTCGGGGTATCCTTTTAATCACACCATCCACCCATCGGAGTATTCTTTTAACCATACCACCCATCAGAGTGTCCTTTTTACACCATACCACCCATCGAAGTATTCTTTTAACCATACCACCCATCAGAGTGTCCTTTTTACACCATACCACCCATCGGAGTATTCTTTTAACCATACCACCCATCAGAGTGTCCTTTTTACACCATACCACCCATCGGAGTGTCCTTTAATCACACCATCCATTGGAAAATCCTTTAACAACCCCATCTTTCGGGGTATCCTTTTAATCACACCATCCACCCATCGGAGTATTCTTTTAACCATACCACCCATCAGAGTGTCCTTTTTACACCATACCACCCATCGAAGTATTCTTTTAACCATACCACCCATCAGAGTGTCCTTTTTACACCATACCACCCATCGGAGTATTCTTTTAACCATACCACCCATCAGAGTGTCCTTTTTACACCATACCACCCATCGGAGTATTCTTTTAACCATACCACCCATCAGAGTGTCCTTTTTACACCATACCACCCATCGGAGTATTCTTTTAACCACACCCTCCATTGGAAAATCCTTTAACAACCCCATCTTTCGGGGTATCCTTTTAACCACACCATCCACCCATCGGAGTATCCTTTTAACCACACCATCCACCCATCGGAGTATCCTTTTAACCAACCATCCATCGCAGTATCCTTTTAATCACACCATATGTTGACTGACTACCTGCTGAAACAGTCGTGTGATAAATGAACGCTTGCTGTAACTTGCACACAAAGTAGTCATACCATATTTTGCAATTATTAACGACTATAGCAACTAACAGCGATGCGCACGCAGTCTGGCGAAATGAATCTACAGCTAAACGATTAACTGCGCTTTTGTTCACTATTGTTGACACACTGACACATTAGAAATGCATGATAGCTGCACTGGCCCCAAATGGTCATCTGCTCATTTACTATCGCGTCAACGCTGGAAACATCTTCATGTTTCTAAGCTACCTACAATATGCATTCATCGTCTAACTCTAACACACTGAAAGGCAGAGTTAGATCCATGATATTGAAGTTTGACTGGCAAACGAACTGTATTTGGGTATTGGCAGTAGTGACAACATTATTATAAAAGTAGACCTATTCCTGTAACTAAATGAACTGGCTGTCATGCGTTATTGTGACTTTCTATTATTCACAATTACTATAGGTGGTCCTATTAGCGGGATTCTTCATTCCTTCTGGGTCTTCCCTTGGTAACCGCTATCAATGTAAACAACTACGTCTGCTGCCATAATTGTACCATGTTGGTTCAGGAAATAAACTGAATTGAATATACATACATATATATTTATTTATATATAATTGGGAGAATCTGAGTTCATTAGGTTTCAGATGGGGTGCTTCCCAATGGCCCCAGCCCCCTGCCGACCCCATCTGATTTTGCAACTGGCAGATGATTAGAAATGAATACCATTGCGGCTAAGGTCGAGCTCCTGCAGCTGGGTAAGGTTTCCAATATCAGGCGCCAGATGAAACAACTCGTTGTCACTCAGCGTCAGCTTCCGCAGCTGTAGCAGATGAAAAAACGCCTACAATCAAGAAGAAACTGAAATCAAAGATAGCAGGACTGCAGCTATTGTTGTTGCTACTGTTATTGTTGTCCTTAATGTTATTGTTATTGCTCTGGATGCTATTGCCCGTATTGCTGCTGAACTTGACATTTTGCAACCAGTTTGAACTAGTTGGTTGGCGGATGGATGGATGGACGAATGGATAGACGGATGGATAGACGGATGGATGGATGGATGGACGGATGGATGGATGGATGGATGGATGGATGGATGGATGGATGGATGGATGGATGGATTGAAGGATGGATGGATGGATGGATGGATGGATGGATGGATGGATGGATGGATGGATGGATGGATGGATGGATGGATGGATGGATGGATGGATGGATGGATGGATGGATGGATGGATGGATGGATGGATGGATGGATGGATGGATGGATGGATGGATGGATGGATGGGTGGATGGATGGATGGATGGATGGATGGATTGATGGATATGGATATGGTTGGGTTGACGGATGGGTGTACGGAAGGACGGTTTGAAAGACGTAGAGAGATCATGGATGGATAGATAGGTGAATGAATTGCTGTTTGATTAACCGATCAATAACTGAAACTGGCTGATCTCTGATTGCTTGACTGGTTGATTGCTAGACATATCGATCGACTGAACGATCGAATTATCGATTGAACGAGATGACCTGAGTGCAACTAACCCGAGGCAGGTCCTTTATCTGATTTCCATCCAGTAGAAGTTCCTCGAGCGAATGATAGTACTGCAGAATATCGTCCGGGATCGCGCCCAGTCCACAGTGTCGTTTGTCGATGTAGTCCACTTGCTGGTTGCACGCCTTCAGCAAAGGCAAACAGCGCAGCATTCCGACGACGAATTGCCTTACTCTGCCTATACCAAGACAAATATAGCCTACGAAAGACAGAGAACCGATCGATTGAGACAAAAACGACCTCTTACAGATCGCCTCTTGTCACTATGTAGACAGTTCGAAATGGCAAACGATACGACGGACAATGAGCTCTGGGGTGATGTGGAGAGCAAATGGAAATGGAGGGAATTTCTCAGCGTCCAACGCGTTAACGAAAGCTGTTATCACATCGATCAGCGCATCACATTCACACGAAGTCCGTAAAAGCCGGGTTGTGGTAAGTTTCGGTGCCAGGTCGGGATTCAGAGATCAAGCCGAGTGAGACAACGTGGTGCTAAGGTAGAAAGCGTTGATGATGGGGTCATAGGATGATGCAGGAATAATATTTATAGCAGGATAAGATTTAGGTACAAATGTTCGGTTTTGTGTTTGAAACGCTCCAGAAACAGAATGGTATACGGAAAAGCTCGGACTGACCAGTGAAAATGAAAGATTTTCCAACTAAGAAGCTTGTGAGTTTGTTCCAGATCGAGCGATTACCGAAGTGAGAGACAGAAGAGATCAAACGCTGAGATACAGAAAGGTATAAGAAAGGACGAGTAGATCTTGGGGTTTGATAGGGAATAACTGGCGAATGTAAGAAGCCTGAGTAGTTTGAAGGTGTTTTTAGGTAAGATATAGGCCTACACTTTGCACTGAATAAACCGAGGTACCTTTAGCAAACGAAGGGTATTTGAGAACTAGGGTTACGCTAAGGCTATTTGGGAATTTGGTAACTGCACGAGCAAGAACCTGCTGAATTTTGTGAGCTCGGGAAGGGTGATTTAAGCCAGCTTCTAACGAGGTGGCCTACCACATGCTACTGACCAATGTTTCAGATGCTGTTGAAATGAAGTAGGGCCAAATATCATTCCCATGTGATCGGAATATTACGACATTTTTCATTTAATTAAAACGATAATTCACCGGTGGATTTCAACAGAGTCGATATAATATGAAACAGTTCGTCATCATTTCCCAGACGACAGACCAGAAGACTAGCCTATACGAGGCTATAATACGAGCAATGTATTGCGGCCCTCTTGGTATTTGCCAGAGTGATCAATCTTATTCCCTTCTTATAACATCTAGCTGAGCCATTTCTACTCTAGAAACTTCGACTTTCCGAGGCGCTAAATCTGCCGTTTTGAAGTGGCAGCGATAAACATTAATCAATTAACGTTTGAGGTGCTTAGCAGATGACGTTGAATTCCGATGACGTTTCCAGTGACGCAGTTGACTACACTGCATGTGCGCACGCATATCCTTCAGGGAGTCTGTCAAGCATATCTTTAATCCCATCATAGCACGACACGAACAGAACGCAGTGTAATGTAACGCAGTGTGATGTAACACAGTGTAATGTAACGCAAAGTAATGTAAATCACCGAAGTTTCTCAGCGCCACACAATAACTGCGCCATCTAGATGAGCTCCTTCAGACTCGAGTTCTGGAATCAGTCTAGGTGTCAGCTCTAAAGTTGGGCAAGCAAATCAAGGTTAACTCGACAGAAGATCAAATCTATCGACTTCTATAGCGCCATTATGATAATGTATGAGACATCAATTATTGATAGTTGCTTCAATTGAAATCGTTGTCAAAATCATAATGCTTAGAAATTCAATCGATATGCGACAGTTCAGAGAAATCAGAAGTCAGGCTCCAGTAGCTAACACGTGTCTAACAGCTGCCAGCTAACGTAACACAAGCCTAGCAGCTAAACAGCGAATAAGAACCGAGAACGGTCAGCAGCCAATACGAGCCTAAATCATGTCCTAAACCGCGATCAGCAGCGCAACGTCAGACGACCATAACGAAATTAATCAGAGACCGTGCTTCGTGTTTCGGACAGAGAGAGCGCTCCTCTCCGCAGGAACGGAAAGAAGATTGAAGAGAGAATTTGTCTTCAGCGGAATCGGATGAACTGACAATTTAATTCCGTCGAAGAGCGATCAGCGGCGCAGAACACTGCAGCCGATGAATTCTCACCGACCGACGACGAAGCCACAACGAACGATGGTCAGACCAGCAGCAGCAGCAGCAGCAGCAGCAGCAGCAGCAGCAGCAGCAGCAGCAGAAGCAGCAGCAGCAGCAGCAGAAGCAGAGACGACCAGCGGCGGTCACACGCCGCTCAACAGACAATAGATGGCGTCGCCGCATTCACTCACTGCTGCTCTCGTATCGCTCTCTGCCTCCGTGCCACCTCCGTGTATCTACGGTTTCTTATATAATCATTCAAAATGGATGCCGGAACAGTAGATTATATCTATGGCCCGGACGGACGAGGAGACGCCGTATGAGACAGAGAGACTGGCGAACGTATACTGGCACACCCACATACGATATTATTAAGAGCTTGTAAGAAGTTCGAAAGGCGCTACATAAATATGCACAAATTATATATATAATTACATGTCTTGGCATATATATATGTATATATATATGTATATTATATATATATGTATATGTATGTACTATGTATAGGCCTAGACATTTATGTCTATGTCTAAGATTTTGGCCGGGGTCTTCCTCAGCGGCCCGCTGCTTAAAGACTATTCCTTCTGGGCTGTCACGCTGAGAGCGTCTCTGAATCGCTCATACTGTAAGAGGTGCTTTAAAAATTTTAAAATACAATACAATACAACACATACGTAGGCCTACACATACATAGATAGGGCTTACATACACAAATACATCCATTCATGCATTGACAGTTCTACTGCGGTGACGCTCTAAACTAGTTGTCGGCTGCGACGAACGCCATCTTCCACAGACCCGGTGTCGGAGCCCTTCCAGCATGTCCACATACAGGACCCATACTCCATATGGGACCCGTATAATAAAGCCCACATGGGTCCCATCTGCTGACCATGGAAACGATGGCAGGAAGCGTTGCTGCTCGGACGCAGCATCTACTTATCATCTGCAACGGACGTTGTGTGTCGCGAGCCTCGACCAATATATCACCTACATGTACACTCCTATAGGCTACTGGCTACTTTCTTCTTCTTCGACGCTTTAATAGTAGTCCAGTAACTTTGAATATCATTTCCACTATCAGTATTGGATGGTTTTCTTTCGGTTGAGCTCTCCGTGTCTGCGAGAGCTTGCCAGTTGTGACTCTTCTAGTTGCTTTCTTATTGCTTTCGTTCTTAATGACTGAAACAGCCGTTAAGATGGCACATACAGCACTTTTGGGGGGTGTTTAAAAGATTCTATAGCCAGGGTTTAAAGTGGTGTGGAAACTGTGAGAACGGCGTTCCCACTGCTCTCGAAATTGTTGGCTTGCGTTCCCACTGCTCACCATGCAATGGAACCTTGATAACACATGCTTTCCAATAAAACTCTTCTTTGGCGTTCCCACTGCTCACCCAAACCACTTTAACCACTGTCTACATGTATAGCGTATATATGCCTATATAGTCTATATAATGCATATATACACAGATAAGATATAATGCACACACACACACACACACACACACACACACACACGGATTTATGTGCATGCATCGAAGGTGGTCCGAGCCCGGTTTCCAGAGGATCACAGCATCTTCTACCAGCGAGGGACTGCTAGTCGGCAAAGTCACCGTGTTTGCGAACGCTGTCACCTGTGGCCGCTCTACTCTGTCGACGCAACTTGGCTCAGCGACTCCGCACATCCATGCCATCTTCAGCAGTCGACGGGAATCCGTTGGTTGGTTCCACGCGTGTTAGTTGGCCGGTCAGTGGTGACTCTTCTATCTTACCGCGCATTGTTTTGCTAACTGGTGTAGGCCTAACATTTACGTTCGTAATGACAGCCTATCATCATAATAGGCTAGCGCAGAGTAGATATCTTGAAGAGGTAGGCTACTTAGATATATAAATTCTCAGAATGAATGAATGAATGAATGAATGAATGAATGAATAAGGTTCCGTGCTTTTTAATGGGACTTGTGGTGTGAGAAGCTCGTTTCCTTTTCCTAGGCCATTGAGCTGTTAACGGACGAAACCTCTTGAGGTCATGCTGCACATGATGCGAGTCCATCGCTTGTGTTAGTAGCCTACCAGGCAACACTGCTTGGTGACAGACGCGCGCGGATGCAAACGACTTACACCAGGTCGTTACATGGACTCGACCCTCCCTCCTGTAACCTATAGAGTATAGACCACCACATATAGGTCTATGCATACAAACGTGTCCGGTCGACACTTAACAAGCGGACATACTACTATACAGATAACCGTGGAGACAGACGGACAGCTAGAGTGATGCACGCAGGACGTCCAGATACACAGACAGACGGAGAGAGACGTTCCGATTGCGTCACGAAAGACCGGCGTACAGAGCCACGCACCGAGGCATCGACACCCACGAAGAGACAGACAGAAAGAGACAGACTAGGTCAGCGTTTATAATATTGGCTGTTTATTTCAAGCTGAGAGACAGAGTGGACGGCGCTTGCAGACAGCCACAGCAGCAGCGCTATAGGCGGACAGCGGTATACAGGACAGATCTCGTCCTTCTCTCACGCGACCAACAACACATCAACTACAACACACTCATTCGCCTCCCACTAAAGGCTTTAGACTGGCATCGACCTCTCTGTCTGTGTGCCTGTCTACATGTCCATCTGTGTTTGTCCATTTGTCCGTCTACATCTGTGTGTGTCTGTCCGAGTCTGTTTCTCCAAGACACTCAAAACTGAAAACGCTGCTCCTTCACAAATCCTCCTCTTCCCCTTACCTCCCTCTCCACTTCAATTCTAAACACCATCCTCCTTAGCCATCTGACTGCCTGACCTCTTTACATCTTGACCTGGAACTGAATTTATCCCTACTGCCTATCGATTTTATTTTGACTGAGCGTCTGTGAATAACTGGTTCCCGCGACTTTGCATTTTTTTAAGTCTCAAGATTACGATAAAGATTCATCATCTGTCAGTCTGCTTGTCTGTCTAAATATGATGGTCAAACAGGCAGACAGAAACATCCACAGATAGGCATATAGGCAAACAGACAGACAGACAGACAGACAGACAGACAGACAGACAGACAGACAGACTGACATACAGACAGAAAAGTGGGTTCTAGGTTAATAAGGCAATATTATTTGTCCAGATAATAACTACATCAAGGCAATCAAATCTCTATTTAATAACACGAAATTTCTCTACATGCACCAACACTTAACAACGATTAAACCTCATCAGCATAAACTCAACTGCAATCTCTCAACAGTATGTATGAATGCGTGTGGCTACGTCTGTAGCTCCTTTTGTGACCTCACAGAGGTGCTGGCATGCCTGGTAACTAGACACTAGTGGCTGTGTCTTGCACCTCCAGTTCAAAAAGCAATTTCCACTAATTTTAGACACATGTCTAAAAGAGATTAGAATTGCTATAAAAAAGCGTTGTATAATACTGTTGATCACTCTGAATGCACTTCAATGTAAATTCACTAGTCAATGTTTAAGCCACAGTAGTATCTGATGTTTCTAGGCATTACTTTAGCATTATAATGCATTTACGCTCATGTGTCAAAGCACTGATAGGCAACCCTATTTAATCAGGACGCTGGTCCTTTCTGGGCCTGCCTCTGGAATCCCTGTAGTCACCCACAACTTATAAAATTCATAATATGTTAGAGCGGAAGAGCCTGTATGTAAAATTTGATATCTTACATTTTTCTGTGATCAATAAAAACAGATTGATTGATTGATTGACACCATATATTTTACGAACTTCTCAAAAGCAACACATAGCTACAGTATATCTAACTCATCTAAACAGTAACTGACGATAAACATAATGTTGAGCTTAATTACAGCAACCAGTACAACTGCACAAACATGTATTCTGATGTGCATTGCATGTTAATGTTTATTTTTAAAATAATCATTATTATTACAAACATATCTAACTTGCACAAAGTCACACAGAAATGCAAATATGAGGTGTGGTCAACTGTCAGACAAGTTATGGTCAGACAACTAGTTTGGCTTCTACCGACAAAATAAGACACCAAAAACTACATCCCTAACGCACAAACTCTCAAAAAAGCAGAAACTATTCAACTGTTTGGAAGACTCTACTGACTATTAGATGAATCGTCTAGCAACAGCAGACACCACATTGAGGTTATGCAATGTCTGATAACCAAGCACAATAACTGTAATCTACCACCAAGGACCAAGTATCATAAACAGGCCACATTAACTGAGACTTCAGGCCATACTAATGATTGCTGTTAGCAGACATTACTTAAAAGAGTGCGACCTGAGGCCTGTTACGCTGCACTCGATATTTTATAATTCAGTCAAAATTACCAGCATGCTTGCGGTAGAACTGTAAATCAAAACAGCTTTTGCTGGTGAGCATACACAGACTCTGCATGGCTCTAAGATCCATTGTAGAAATTACTTCAGATGGTCAGAAATTAATCACCTGCTGATGAGCACACATCCAGATTGCCAGACAAATTCACGAGAAATTAGTTGTTCCAAGATCCTGATCTTTATTGCTCAAAAAACAGCATTATAAAATACTCTAATAGTAATACATCACAACTTATCCTGAGCTGCATTTGATTTCTGCCATTTTTATATCACCTAAGTAAATAAGTAAGCTTGATTAGCGCAAGACAAATGCTCACACTTTACAACAACAATTTATATTTGGTCTGCAAAGGCTCATCAGTCACTCTAGGCTTGCCTAGCTTGCTTAGAGTAACACAGGGAGGAAATCCGATCGACGTATTCGATGATCGTAGATTCGGAACCGACCTGGGCTGATGAACCAAAGTCCTCCGTGCCCACCTTCATGTGGTGCAGACTGTTAGTACCCTCCCTTAATTGGGTAGGAGAACGAACGGGCACGGCAGGCAAAACCAGGGGAAGGCAATGGCAAACCACCCCTGTTACCATGCCAAGAAAACCTTTATGAATCAAGCTAATTCAAACAAAGTAGTAGTCGCAGATGGTGAGACTCCCAGGCCGGAGTGCGACTCAACAGCTACTGGGAAAGAGCGAAATGGAGAGTTGAAAGCAATTCAGTCTAATGAAGCAACAGGACAAAAGCCGAAAGGAGGTTCAGTGGCAGATCGTACTGGAAAGCAAAGACTCATCCTGAGCTGTAAAAATAAAATGAAAATAAGCACATGGAATGTCCGTAGTATGCAGAGTGGAAAGATGGATATCATTCAGAGAGAGATGGAACGACTTGATATATCAATCATGGGGTTAAGTGAAACAAGATGGAAAGGACAGGGCCATTTCAATTGGAATGGTTATAGGATTATAATGTCAGGTAAAAAAGAAAAAGGAAGAAGTGGGGTAGCAATTATGTGTGATAGAACAAGCGCAAATTCAATAATGGGTTATGATACAGTGAGTGACAGAATCTTGAGCGTAAGATTTCGAGGAAAGAAAGTTAATATAACAATTATACAAATATATGCACCAACGTCAATGGCGATTGAGGAAGAGCACGAAAGCTTTTACAATGAATTACAAAGTGTAATTGATAAAACTCCTAAAGGAGATGTAATAATGGTCATTGGTGACTTTAATGCGAAGGTGGGAAAATATAATGGAGGAGGGGGAGACACGTTAGGAGGTCATGGGTTGGGAGAGCAAAATGATGCAGGAGAGAGATTAGTGGATTTTTGCGAAGGAAACAGCCTGAGAATAATGAATACATGGTTTGAACAGCCAAAAAGAAGGTTGTATACGTGGACGTCACCAGATGGAAAACACAGGAACCAGATTGATTACATACTGATAAATAAAAGATGGAATAGCACGATAAGAGATGTTAGAACAAAACCAGGCGCTGACTGTGGAACCGATCATGAACTACTAGTAGCAACAGTGCAAACGAAACTAAAAAAATTAAAAAAAGGAGAAAGATTGATCACATACGACTGCAAGGAAATATCACAGGAATACAGAGTAGAAATAAGGAATAGATTTGAAATATTGGAGAGGGACGATGCAGAAACAGAGGAGGTTGAGAACAATTTATGGGAAAAGACAAAGGAAGTGATCTTAGAAACTGCGGAGAAATATATTCCGAAGAAAAGAAAAACTAAAACAACTCCTTGGCTATCGAAAGAAGCTATTAACATAGCCATATGCAGAAGGGAAGCAAAAAGAGAAGGAGATAAAGATAAGATAAGAAAACTGAACAGCGCATTCCAAAAACAAGCGCGCATGGACAAAGAAAAACATCTAAATGAATTATGCAAGGAAATGGAGGAGGAGGGAAGAAAAGGAAGAACTAAAACTATGTTTTCAAAAGTGAGGGAAATAACGAGAAAAAACACACCAAAAATGGGGTCGCTGAAAGCAGGTGATGGACACATAATTGCGGATGAAGAAGGAATGAAGAAAAGATGGAAGGAATACACAGAAGAGTTGTACAACGAAGATAAAAGAGTAAAGGTAGAAAAAACAGATGTAACAGAGTATGAAAATGAACCGGAAATCATGGAAGCAGAGGTAGAATGGGCTATTAAACAATTGAAAGATAATAAGGCCCCGGGTCAAGACGGGATACCAATAGAAATGGTAAAAGCTGGGGATGGCGTGATGACAAAGACAATAACAAAGATTTGTAATAACATATGGAAAACTGGAAAGTGGCCAGAAGATTGGAAAAGTTCAGTCTTTATCCCTTTATTTAAAAAAGGAGACGCAAAAGAGTGTGAAAATTACAGGACAATAGCAATGATATCACACATAAGCAAAATATTACTCAAAATAATACATAAAAGAATGGAGAGTACAATAGAGAGAGAGCTTCCTGATAGTCAAGCAGGATTTAGGAAATTTCGTGGAACACGTGATCATATTGCCAATATGAGGTGGATAATGGAGAGACAAAGGGAGTTTGGACAGAAAGTATACATATGCTTCATTGATTATAGCAAAGCGTTTGACTGCATTAATCATGAATTGATGTGGAAAACCTTGGGAGAAATGGGAATACCGAAACACTTGATTCAACTTCTTAGGGGTTTGTACGAAGATCAGATAGCGGTGATAAGGACTGAATATGGAGATACTGACAGATTCAGGATTAGGAAGGGAGTGCGGCAAGGATGCATTCTGTCTCCTTTCCTATTTAATATGTATGCTGAAAGGATAATGAGGCAGGCGGGAATGGATGAGGCTATGGAAGGAATAAAGATAGCGGGAAGAACAATAAACAATCTGAGATACGCTGACGATACAACACTATTGGCGGGTAAAAAAACCGATTTGGTAGAACTAATAAGAAGGCTCAAGAGTGAAAGTGAGAAAGCAGGACTCTACTTCAATATAAAGAAGACAAAGATCATGACAACAGAGGAGGAGGACAGTTTTGTAGTAGATGGAGAGGAAATAGAAACGGTAACTAGCTTCACGTTTTTGGGATCAGTAATAGAAAAAGAGGGAAAGTGTGATATGGAAATAAATCGTAGAGTAGCGATAGGAAAAACTGCAATGAATGGTCTGGAAAAAATATGGAAGGACAAACATGTGAGTATAGACACGAAAAAAGATTGGTGAAGGCTCTGATCATACCAACAGTAACATACGGCAGTGAGACATGGACAATGACCAAGAAAATGAAAAAAAGATTAACGCATGCGAAATGTGGATATGGAGGAAGATGCAGAGAATATCATGGAAAGAGAAAAGGACCAACGATTGGGTGCGCATGAGTATCGGAATTGAGAATGAAGAGACACTACAACAAACAGTGCTAAGAGCAAAGTTGAGGTTCTTTGGTCATGTCATGCGATCAGATGGATTGGAAAAGGAAATGATGTTAGCATATGGAGAGGGAAGGAGAAAACAAGGACGACCAAGGAAAAAGTGGATGGACGAGATACATGAAACAACTGGAATGAATTTGGCAGAACTGAGAGATGCGACGGCGGACAGAAGGAAATGGAGAGGCTTGATCATGAAGGTCGCTAGAGTTCCAGGAACTGACAGCACAAGGTAACAAGGTTATATCACCAGAGTTTCCCCTTGGTCTTGAGTTAGACATGATGGAACGTAAGTGAACTGCATAAGGAACATTAGTGATCAGAGGCAAGGAACATTAGTCATTGGACAAAAATGAACATTAAATGGATAAGAAGGGGTACAGGTCTTTGGAGAAGAGGGAATGTTAGTCACTGAAAAGAGACATTAGTAGATGCAGGACAAAGAACATAAGTATTTAGTAACTGGTGAGAAGATACCTCACTCACAGCAGAATTGTGAACATTAGTCATTGACAAGTAGCAAATACTCAATAAGGTAGAATTTTGAATATTATCAACAGCAAGAGGGGAACCAATACCTTAGAAGATACATAACAATGGAATATTTGCAACAAGTGATGGCAGAATATTAATTCCAAGTGAAGAAGGAAAATTGATCACAATGAACACTAGTCACATACAAAGTCTAAATAACACAAGGAAATTTTAATTGCACATGACAACAGAACATGAAGATCGACTGCTAATCATATAACATTGAACAATGAACACCAGTCACGTAATGTAAATGTACATGCACAATACTTCACATTTTTCACACCCAATACTCTTGTCGATCTCTTTTTGCACTGTCTCGTCTCATAAATAGAAATGCAAATCACTTAAATGTCTACTTGATCATTCCTTCTTCTTTTCCGGTTTTGAAATCGGTCTCAATGTCAAATTGACGATGAGGAGACCGCCGACAATATGCATCCAAAAATACTGTTGCCTATTAGAAAGAATCAGAAAAATAACACATTTTAATATTTTATAATAACCATTGAATAATAATTAATAACATCATGAATAACACAATACTATTACTAATATTAATAATACCTTTAATACTACTAATAATAATACTCAGTACATTGAATATCAGTATTTCGCACTATTGCCAGATCATGCATAGTCTCCATGGATAAAAACATCTGGCACTCTACAATTCCAGATTAAAGATGGCTGGCTGCGTGTCATGGAAATGGCAGCACCCCAGAGAGAAGCACGCCGCAGATGACGACTATAATTGAGCTGAATACATGGACTGTTTTTGCTGCCATTACTTCTTCACCGTTGCAAGATGAGGTCCACCACCGAGCCCTAACCAAGAAACCTGACAATTTTGACAACTGCTGCCCCAGGAGAATCCTTATTCGGAACAGCCGAGCAACATCGTGATCAGGAGAATATATATACGACACCGGTCTCTGCTGCTGTCCAAAAATGCAGACTCCCAGACCAGTGAGACAGTATTTCCAATTACCAGTTATATATAAAAAAAACAGTTGATGGCCCAGCCACAACCAATGCAAACATAATTCTGCTTTATAAAACTTGCATAAATCAAAGTGGCATGTATTGTGAAGGCATTTTTTAGTCATTCTCAAACTATTGGCCAGCAGATATATCAAAATGACAGGGCCATTCTGCGGACTCGGTATGCATTCCTTGCCTGCTGTAGCTGACTCCTAAATAATAGAAGTTTTGTTTCCTGACTGGCCTAAGCACGAGACAAAGAATGATGCACATTTATGTAAGGGTCACTTGAAGGGGTCAGTCAATTAAGGCTGCCAATGTTTCATTCACATTTCCATGCCTGCGGGAATTCCATGCCACAGTTTAGCTGCCATTCTATTTTAGCAACTTTTCTATGAACTTCCCCCAGTTCAGGTTTGTAGTCATCAGAAATGTTTGAGGTTTAATCAGTGCTTTTTTCCAGAAAAAAGGTTCCGGAACTCAACAAATTCAGAACAGTTATAGTGGCATATTTTATGGTAATATTTCTATTTCATATAATATCAATATCAATAAACACTGAAAGCACTTAGATTAAATAAAGATATCTAAATAATTTTTTTTAAATTTATGAAAAATTTAAATTAGCTAAATTATTTTTTATAGCTGAAAAAGGTCCCGGAACAGCGTTCCGGACCGTTCCGGCTGAAAAAAAGCACTGGGTTTAATACTTATAACTTAAATACAAGCATAATGTTTCAACTACAGCCTTTTTTATCACATTCATCGTAAATGCATTTGCAATAAATGTAATACTAGATTACAACGACTTAAGCTCACATGGTGCTTGATGCAAATATCCAACTTTTTCAATTTTGGATATATCGAACTGCTGGCAATGGGCCGCTGAACTTCGATATAATGAAGTTTTACTGTACTACTAACTACAATACTCTAATTCTCCTATTAATACTGCTAATAACAAGTACTAATACTAAAAACTTGATGATTGGTTGCCACTGAAAACATCTGATAATTCTTAATCTGAGGAAGTTTTAAGAATCTCAAGAGATAATAATATGCTCCTTGGAAAAAATAAATTAATAAAAATACACAAAAACAATCACAATAACAGTTACAATAGGCAGCAACAAAAACTGGTACAAACTCTCAAGTTCAATGCGTCAATTATCTACTCTTAACCTATATTTCACAATGCTACCTTGATTTAAGAAATTATTACTTCTACCAATAATAATAATCATAATAATAATAAAATTATAAAACAAGTGTCTCTAATTAAAGTTTTCCTTCCTATGGGACTCTTGGTTCATTATCATAATAATAATAATAATAATAATAATAATAATAATAATAATAATAATAATAATAATAATAAATAAATAAATAAATAAATTACAATATCTAAAGGCAATGTACCTTATGAATAAAACAAAGATATTAAAACTAATAAAATATAAATAAACCCTGATAATAATAAATAATATTAGCACTATGTATCTACAGATAACTTTGTTTCCATTTCACCTGTAGAGATCCATGGCCGACCAAAACTGAAGCACAACGAAAGGAAACGTCAAGTACGCAATGAGAAGGCGAGTGACGAAGAATGTTACGCCGTCATAGAAGAATGACATCCAAGGACTAGACTGGAAGAATGGGCGAATATTACGACGAACCTGTAACAACAACGATTACAAGCAATGTAAAGACTACAAGTAAAGTAAAGACTACAAGTAACCAAAAGTTATAATTCAAATAGCAACATATAACTCCTCCCATGCTTAAACCCTCTGCATTGGCTTCCTGTTCAGCAAAGGACTTGTTGCATATTGGGGCACATGGTTTATAAAACACTGAACTCTGACCAATTACAATACTTAAAATCAGCTCTTTTCCCCCAGACTTAGCATTATTCAACCAGGTCACCTGATTGTCTTGCTCTGGTCATACCTTAGCCTAGAACAGTTCTTGTTTGTTTTGCTCTGTCACTTATGTCTTTTCATTCAAAACTTAAAGCTACCTTTTCAAATTGCTTATCCACTACAGACTGTCTCTGCCTAAGTGGACTGATCTTCTAGATATTGACCTGATTGCATGGTTTTAATAAACCATCCGTTGATGCCAGAAGCATCAGACACCCCAAGTTACGCGCTAGAGTTCTGGAAAAACATTTTGAGGACTATTTTAAAAAAAACTATGCCTCATCTGCTGTTGTCAGAGAAAAGGTACTGAGGAAAGCAATGGTACTGAAATAAAGCATTGAAAGATAAGGTTAGTTTGATTATTATTGTTATTTTCATTATTATTATTATTACTACTACTACTATTACCAGTATCATTATTACTCAAATTATTTTTATTATAATTATTAAGGCTGAAATAAAGTGGCAGATTCTAACCAGTCGTGAGGCATGGATGAAGAATCCTCCACCAAGGAACGTCAGGTAGTAGCCAGCATAGAAGCCATGCCAGAAAGCGCTTATGAGGAAAACGGCTAGCGTGCTGTGTGATCGCTCATAAACGACATAGCGTAGCCACGACATCGTCATCTTATTCCAGTTGTCGAGCAGCGTCTTTAGGCTTGTTGCCATCTGAAGGTAACGTCAGCTGAGGTAAGTTTGGTAAAGTAGCCCATATTAGGTATCCCTTGTCAGTCTTTATATGTACATCAAGATAAGTTATGGAGTTAAATCGACATAAGTTACGTGAAGGCAAGTTAGGTATATGAGCCCACATTAAGTAAATTTATGTTTAATTAATTTATTTGTGGTACTTGTAATGTGCTGAAGGGCAAACATGAATTTAAGTCCATAGACAAGTGTGAACAAATAGATCTCATGCCACACTGAACAGACCACTGTGTCACACATAAAAGTAAGGTCAAGCAGACATTATGTAGCATATGTCTCAGGTGTTATATAAATGTCCCACCATATATATATATACAAGTGTTCTAGGATGTGACTCATCATACCTCTACTTCATAGAAATCTGTGTTGCTGATGAGGTCCCACTTTGATCGGCCCCTCGCATCGTAACCGTTGAATCCAAGTCCTGCATTTGCGTTGACTAGTTCAGCTTAATGAAAAAATAACTGTGCTTAGAATAAATCAGTGGAAATCTTTCTACAGGAAGTAGAACAGGAGTCAAACAATTACAAAAATTGAGACTAAAAGGAAAAGTAAACATATTATAGAAATAGAAACTGACAGGAAATTTTAAAATAAAATGGAAATAGAAGTCAAAAAGCAAAGCAGGAAACACATGGAAACTGAAATTAATAAGAAAAATTAAATATAGAAACTGAAACAAAAATGGAAACAAAAAAGCAAACTGAAACTAAATGAAAATCTAATACAGAAACACTGAAACTAAAAGCAAAACTGACACTAACCATGAAACGGAAACTAAACAGAAAAGAGAAGGAAACATTAAAACCTAAATTCAAAGGAAAGCGAAATGCAATGCCTGATCAGAGACCAATTCAAAATCTCATATGAAACTGTCATGATTTTAAAACATAGCCACATGATATTTTTTAATGTCACATTCATGGATTAAACACTTACATAGACCCCAAGCAAAGTAATACTTCTGACGAGACAGAGAAGTACACATGACAATAAAGAACGTCTTATAAAAGAAGTTGTTGTGTCGAAAATCTGGATCTGAAATAAAAAACAATACAAATAATTACAATAACAGTAAGAACAGACATACTACTCATAAATGTTTGCTGCATATTTCTATAACTTTCACTTTAAAATATCCAAGGTTTTGTAAAGGATGTCAGGCCTGGCTTGGGAGCGCCTCTGAGTAGAGCCCTTGAAGAGGCGCTATATAAATTTTATGATTGATTATGATTGATTGATGTCGATGAAAAACAGCAAAAACAATCAAAAATTGTAACAGATAGTCATGGTGGCAAATCATTGTTGATATTTATTGCAGGGCAAAAAATACTAACTAGCAAGCATTGATTATCTGGAGATTTTCTGTACCCCTAACTTGAACTGGAAGATAAAAATCCCCAAAGATAAAGATAATATTGCTATTACTATGACCAATAATGCTCAGCTCAGGTAATTAATAATACAATGAAACAGAAATGAACATGTGTCTTTCTGTCTTCAAGTGTCACTTCTCACTCCGTCATTCGCCAGATGGCAACAGACAGAGGGCCACGCCAAACGTCGAAGGCATTTCGCGTGCGTCATTCGATAGATGGCGACAAACAGCGAACCACCAAAGGTGGTCAGTACCTTCGCTAGAGGACCACGTCAATAGAAGCTGGATGGATGAAACTTTTCCGTTAATAGTCTTAGGACGGGCAAACATCTAGTAATCGTATAATTAATAATGTCATTAGCAATGGCAATACAAATAAACAATGAGAAGCCAGCAAGTTCAAACCATGTTTAAGACTGTCATTGTGTAGGGACTTACAGTAAGTCCTCTGTAAGGTTCTTAAAAGGTCCTACATATAGACACACATCCTTCACACACAACTACTTAGCTCCATAGACTGATGACATGTTATAATTATTAGACTGTGAAGCTGCTTAGAAGCAACAAAATAAATAAAACACACATCTCACAGTAATTAAAAGGAAATAAATAAACTGAATAACTAACATGTGAAAAGTCTTACCCAGCATAACGGAATACATAAACTTAGGCATAAGAAACGTCGAAATGGCCCCATAGAACGTGATGGCCAGTGCTTTCTTAAGAACCGCTCTCTGTAATCAAAATAAAATCATTAAATGTAATGCATTATAACACCTGAACTAAAAATTTAATTCTTTCTTGTTGATTGCTGTTTAAACTGCAGAGACAACTGAAACTCCAGAAACTCCATCCACGAATGTAGGTGTCCGAATTTTGTTACAGCTTATTTAATCACCTGTCTAAAGTGCTAAATTAATGCTCTGGATACAGGTTCTGTAGTATGATGTAAGATGTAATACGTAGCGTGTAACATGTCATAACAGAAGTCATGGGTCAAATCTCACAAACCTCCATAGCACCATTATCAAAATACACAAACTGATGGACTACAGCTTTTGTGACAGGAACTACATCACCATATGAAGTGTTAGCTGCATACTGGTAGTTGGTGCTAAAATTAATAATCATGTATGTACACACAAACATACATAGACATAAATGGTCAGTTTCAAACCATTCATTTTATTGACATTGAGCCAGAAAACGTCAGAGCTTGTCCAGCTGTTGGATTGTTACCATCAGGAAACAGTCATTACAGCTTTGAGATAAGTGTAACGTAATTATTAGTGTAATCTTTTGTAGAAATGTTAAACACTTACATTTGGACTTGGTGCTACAACTTTTTGGTTACTGCTGCCATTCTGCAATATAAAACAAATGAAGTCTGATGTCTATTTAGACCCAACTGATGCAAACATTACATCAGGGTGGAACTACTCACCCTTTCCCTACAAATTACATCTTTCAACACCCTATGCCAATTCTGCATCAGGACTCATTTTCCAAAAATAAATACCTAGGCATCAAACCACAAATTACCAGATTACCACTATCAAAGTGATTTTGCCAAATTAACTGTTCAAAACGTCTTCATTCCAAATTACCTCTTCAATAGGCTTTCTTGCCAAATTACCTTTCCAATGTTGTTTTCACAGATTTCTTCTTTCAATGTTTTTTTTTGCCAAATTACCATTTTTCAGTGTGGTTTCCAAATTCTTTCTTTCATAGGGTATCAATGTTTCATTGAAAAATTACCTCTTTCAAGGAGCTATTGTCAAATAACTCTTTCAAAGGCTTTTCATCCCAAACTGCCTCTTTTGATTGGACCTATGACTGAATTATCACTAGCCAAACTGCCTCTTTCTGCAAGTTCTAATTCCCATTTAGGTACTCTTTCAGCTGGTTGCAAAGCTCACTTACCTCCTTCAGCTGTGTCTCAGGTGGTAAGTAGTTAGTGCCATGGATGAAGGCAATGTAGTCCTTGTAGAAGCAGAATGGGCCACACATGATGCCGTGGAAACTGAAGATGTAACTTGTGTACTCAAGCAGAGTTGGGAAAGATCTTAAAACAACAGTTATCAAAGTTAAACAAATGTTGTGCATAAACCAATTAACATGAATGGTTCTACACTAGGCAAAGAATTACATCACACAAAGAAAATAGTGGTAATACCTTGTATTGAACCTCTCCTTTTAAAGCTACCAAGTACCTTCGTTTCCTACTAAGTACGATGGTTAGCTATAAAGCACCTTGAATTACCTATTAAGCACTATTAATTACCTTTGATAGCTACCAAATACGATCACATATCTTAAAGAAGCTATTATACTTTATTAGCTATCAGGTACCAGTTAGCCATCAATCAATCAATCAATCAATCAATGAAACTTAATATAGCGCCCCTTCAAGATATCTACTCAGAGGCGCTCCCGGCCCAACCACGGCTGAAAAGAATAGTTTTCAGAGAGGTATAAAATGCAGGTGAAGAGTTCCTAGGTATCAAGTACCTTTGCTAGCTATTAAGTACCGATACCTCTGAGAACTATGAAATAGTTAGTGCCATGGCACTAACTGGTGGGTATGAGAACCATAATGCAATAAAACATTTATGTAGCGCCTTTCAAACACATCCCAAAATCTGTGCTGCTTGCATGCTATCTAACTGATCTAAACAGGTGCAACTAACGTAAACAGAAAATGCTGAATCAACTGTAAAAGACATTTATGTTCCAAGAGGAAGGTCCAATGCATGAGAAAGCGCAATGAGCTGACAGATGGAAACAATACACCTGTTGGGCCATACAGAGGCAATGTCATAAAGTATAATAACTTCATGATCCACATCTCCCGACCACATTATGTGAATTATCATAGAACGCACTTGGTGGCCATTTTCTTCATCATGGATGACAACTTGGTTTCATCCTTTTGCCGTCCATCGCATATGTTGTATGCAAGACTCGTCAGTCTCTGAGTGTTAATCATCAGTGGCCTAATTAACAACAACAATCAGCAAGACACTTAATTAGCAGTAAAAGGTAAACAAACAAATAAACCTGGAACCGTATTAAGGTCTGAAAAAATTGGTACTTAAAAAAGATAAGAAACAGATTAGCAATAGATAGACAAAAAGTAAACACCCACACAGTAACAAATGCCTGAGCATTCTAGCCATAAAAAGAAATACCTTGTAACCTTCAAGCACCTCAATAACAACACTCAAAGGGCATCACCTCACCTAAAAAGTTGACACTCAGGGTCATTTCGTGTCAACTCAACCAGTTTGTAAAACGTCCTCACCTCACCAATTCCACAAATTTTTAAATCATATATCTAAAACTATGTCAGACTGAGCTAGGCCCCAAAATTGAAGCTATATTAAAAGTTTTATGCTTTTGCGTGGAGAAGCTACTGCAACACAGTTTCTGGAAAATGTATAAAAAAGAATGCAATTTGCCATAGCATTGGGCTGTAAGCCTCCTATCTCAGGAAGTACTGGGTATTAAGGTCTGAAACTTTGCAGACCTTCATATCTATATAGGCCCTAAATATAAATAAATAAGTTTATATATGTGACGCCAGGAGTCAAAACCCGTCGCTTGTCGCTTCCTAGATATTGAGCTAAAAGCCGATTATTGGCAAGAGGGGTCAGAAATATAGAATAGCCTTCAATTCCGCAGTTGCCTTTGAATATGCCATAATTTAAAAAGTAGTAATCCGATTTTGATGCCGTTTGCTTTATTTGATACATAATATAGCCCTCTATTACCCAGCAAAATTGCAGCATAATCAAATAATGGATGCTGAGGACTTTGATGACACGAATATAACAAAAAACGTTTTTCGATTTTCTCACTGTATAATAATGAAAGAATCAAACGAGCATAACTTCAGTTAGAAAAAAGATATTTTCATTCTGTAAAAAGTATTTTGAAGCAAATTAATTGTAGAATATGACTCAATCAAAAGGTCAGAAACCGACATGTGACAGGTTTTGAACCCTGGCGTCACATATATAAATATATACGTAATATTACATATATACATACTGGTCAAAATGATCAAATCTGAGACAGTGTGAGGAGGACCAGTTGAGATTGAATGACCCCTAAACAACTTCTACAAACCCTGTTATGTCCAGCGTGTAGCCACCGTAGTCAAAATACATTCGGTAGATGTGGCAGACACACAAGTAGCCCATGGCAAACACAAAAACACCTTTCTCCATGACACCCGGTTTGCAGAATCTCATCAGCGCCAGGCAGATGGCGCTCTGTATCACGAGATGTGAAATCTGGCTGGTAACAAAATAAGACATTTCTGTACTATGGGTCACGCTATCTATTAAAGTAATTTATACAGCGCCCCTTCAAGTAAACTACTCAACGGCACTCCCGACCCAGGCCCAGCCAGTCTTAAGTAGTTTGTAATAAAAGCTAGACAGGTTCCAAGGGAGAACGCAGGTCAGAGGGTAGGCTATTAAAAACAGAGGGACCAATGATCAAGAAAGCCCCACACTGTCTAATGGCTGGTTCGAGCAAGCGGAACCATAAAATCAGCTCAGGAGGCCAAGCGTAGAGATTGGCGACCAGAACAGGTTGAGGTTAAAAGCTTCCGAAGATAAACAGGTGCTCTGCCCAAGACACAATGCCAGACAATAGAGGAAACCCTATAATGGATGAAGTGCTGGACTGGGAGCCAGTGGAGGACATCCCGCACAAAGGCAGAGATGTGGTCGAACCAAGGGATCCCGTCAATCAGGCAAGCAGTGGCCTGCAGAACCCCTCCAACCCTCCAAGGGATGCACATGGACCTGTGGAAGTCCGCAGTACTTAGAGTGAAAAGCAGTACTTAGTCCAAACGATTAACAATAAAGGCATGGACCAGGGTGGAAGCGGAATATAAACCGCTCTACACAACAACTTTAAGATCAATATTAGGCCAATTTTTCTATGTTTTCTCATCTGGGCAGTTTGTTCCATAATTGTATAAACAGTAATCAGAAATGTGTATAGTGCCACTTTTACAGGTGCAATAGAAATTCAGTATAATACAACATTCATGCTTCTCCCAGCAATAGTTCGTCATGGTCCTGGTAGTGATCGATATGTTGGTTGAAGTCTGATCACACTTACCTCCCAAAACAGAAAAGGGTGAGTGGTATTCCGATGAGTAGCTGAACAACATGTCGGACAGTCGGAGAAGTTTTTTCTGGTCCCAGAATTATTCGGTATGGATAGCCAAACAGCAGTGCCACCAATTGACAAACCAAGAAATTAATCTACAATTTTTGAAATAACTATCATACACATCTTAGTAGTGCACTGACAACCCAGCAAGTTTTATAATTATAACATATAATATATTTGCTGTTACTACTACTGCTAATTCAACTATTACCTGTACTACTACCACTATCAACACTAAACATACTATTACTTAATATCCTGTCATAAAGCAAGTGTACACAATATATATTATATATATTCATGTTTCATAAGGATCTTGAGTGGCCGAGTGGGTTGGTAGCCTGCTCGTCACGCCGGCGCCCCGGGTTCGCTTCCCGGTCGGGTCGGTATATCAGAGATTAATTTCTCGGATCTTTACTGCGGGTGGCTCGGTCGCATTATAAACGTGGAGTACAATACAACACATCACAATACAACTGGGACGCGGTGGTTTAGGGGTATGTTCGGTGCCTTGCAGCTGGAGGGTTGCGGGTTCGAATCCACCTCAAAGTCGCGCGTAGGGACCCTGGGCAAGTCCTTCACTGCAATTGCTCATGCGCTTCGGCGTGAAACTCCGATTCAGCGTTCGGCGCAGTAGTCGGGAGCGCCTCTGAATGGGAAATCTGGTAGGGGCGCTATAAGAAGTGTTCAAATACAATACAATACAATGTTTATTATTAATTCAAACTGACACATCACAGCATGATTACAAGTTAGTCATAGTATGAATGGAAGATTACAAGCTATCACAGGAGTCGAATTTAACTGTATGGCAGCCATGCAAGGCGCCCATCACGTCATACTGCTCATTTTACCAATGCCACCTAGCGAATGAAAGGCCTAGCCGACCTTTGTGAGTAGCGGGAATCAATACCCCGTCCGTTCTGATTTTCTGCTCTTCGTGCCAGAGTGTTACCATTCAATTCCCTCAAGTCTGTTTTCTTTAGTCGTGGCTGGGTCGGGAGCGCTTCTGAGTAACTTCTTGAAGGGGCGCTATATAAATGCTCTGAATGAATGAATCAATCACCTAAACCCCTTCCATTATTACAACTGTAAATTTCGAGTTCTACAAGACTTAATATAATTTACTGTCACTGCGATATCGGTGCAAAATAAGTCATTCGTTTTACGTTTACCCCACTACAGTGCACTGTAAAATGTAACATGACGCGAGACTCGATTACATTACATTACAAGTGAAGCAGACTCTTCTCGTGTAACCTGGTCAATCGGGAGTCCTGTTACAGTTGCAATTGGCAGAAGCAGATTAAAATGCCCGTCCTCAGCCATGATGGCGATCAATCGATAGACAAATCCATAGAAAAATGACGTGTCCCACTTTTAAATTGGACCGAACCCGACCTCTGCTGATTCTGGCCCTAATGGCCCCACCATCGGGCGATAAATAGCCACGCCGACCGGTCCTCAGTGCATCTGGAAGGAGTAATAATCAGACCAAGAGTTGCACTTGATTAGTGCGACATAATTATATTTATGTGGTCCATAATTATATATCACGTGTACATTATGAACTACCTTGACCCACATCTCCTTATATATAGACATATCTAATGACATTTCCTGATTTCCAACCTCAAACCTTGCTCGACTTTAAAACTGTTTCTACTTATCTACTAGCAGTCTATCACTATAGCACTCCATTAGACCTAACTGTCCACTCTTAGGGCCGCTCTTAAATGACGTCACGCATGTTAGGCACAAATTGACCCACCCCTCGTCACAGTTTGGTCATTATCATTAAGCAGTTCGCTGCTGCGAAATCACATTACGAAGTCTGATACCTCCCCTCTAGACGTGAAGTCATTTATGGACGGCCCCTAAAACCTGATTGCTGCAGTTTCGTTTTACTCAATCTCGATCGAGCCCACCCAAATTAAGCGTCTGCAACTCACTCGATCGATACCATACCGAGATCGAGTCCGTAGGCGGACATGCTTTGTAGGCTGCTATTAGCGCCGTGTATTGCAGGCTGTCTGTTCTGTTAGTAGTTAAGATTTATGTCTTCTGTAATTTGTGTTCTTGTGAATTGTTTCAATTGCATAACTGTACACTGTAACCGGTTGCGGTTATTAAACCGGATTGTTTCAATAATAATAAAGAATATAAAACAGGCTTATGCCCTATACCGTTCACTGTAGCGTTTGATATTAGATTTCGTTTATTATTAAGATACAAAGTTGACATACCGCAACTTGTTTACATGAGATAATGAAAGTAATGAAATTAAAAACTATAAGTTTATGCCTATAGCCAGGATTGAGAGTTAAAACTTAACATCCCGAATGGTACGATATAGAACCCTAGAGATGAAATTGTGGTCATCTTTTTTTGGGAGTTCATATTCATGAGGTCTAGGGCGCAGAGCATATTCAAATGGTCTCGCACACTTTCAACTGGTTCGTAATTCTCTCACCAACTGTTAGTAAATACAGTTTATACGGACTAATCGCTCATGTGGCTATTTGCAAATGAGTGAAAATTTCACTCTTAAATTTAATAACTTTAAACGTATTTTGATTTTAATCGAGGCGCCACATAAGCGATATCATGGATTTTTTGTTCGTCGATGCTACGAACGGCGTGGTTTCCTGTTGAAGCTGTTTTGTTAGAATTGCGCTAATTTCTTTTGTATTTCTGTTTTAATATCAAAAATGGTGAAATTAACTCCAGAACTAATAGAACAAGCGATACAATTTACGAATCCGGTCCGCGACAGAGAGCTTGACTTACGGGGTAACTTAATTGAACTTAACTGGTGACGCGTTTTTTAGAATTACATACACGCGAACACCTCCAGCGTGTAACGCAAAACAACGCGACATTTTTGTAGCGCCTTACTTTAGCTGCTAAGTTAGATTAAAAAGGCTATTCTGGAACGTAGTAGCCTATTGGTTAGAGCTCTCGCATTGTAAAGAGGAGAATACGGATACGAGCCTTCCGAAGACGGAGCGGAGGGACCTTGAGCAAGTCTTTCACTCACAAATGCTCGGTGCCATCAATTGATGCTTGATCATTATTTCATACATGCGTGATATAATTAATAACATCATGTATAAGCAGTGTGACCTCTCAATGCTGGAGGCATACCAGAAATTATTCGACAAGAAATAAGGAAGTAAGAGAGCTACAAAAGAGTTTGTCAGCTACTAAACGATATAAGTTACAAACATAAAAGTTTCTGAACATGTTTTTGCTATGAAATTTATCCCTTCATTCATTCAGGGCGCTTGTGTAGTGTGTACTGCCTCTCCAAGATAAATACTCGGAGCCCCTTCATATGCATAGAAACAAAATAACAGAAACTGGAAGAACGAGAAATCACAGTTAACGGAATCGGAAAAGAAAGAAATAATTGTAAAGATCTGCAACCGATCACCATGTAAACAATATGGCCACCCAGATTCTGATAGAAAAGAGTGCTGCTATCTACCAGTGACCTCCCACAATGCAATTCAGTGTGGTAGAGGCATGTAATAATTGAATTTGTACCTTCCCATACATTGCTTTACCTTACTTTGTTGTACCTTGCCTTACCGGATTAGTAATAAGTATGCTGTATATATTTTCATATTATTTGCTTAATTATTGCTTGTATTTATGGATTTGGATATATTTATTTAATGCATTTTAAGAACCTCTCAAAGTCACTGTAAATCAGGGTTTGGTTCTTGGCTATGGTGATGTTCCAATTGCGATAAGCTGTTAACAGATGATTAGGTATATATATCTAGGGTTCAGATAGTAATCTCCTGATTTTACATCATTTGACAAGTCTGAACTATTTGTTTTTGTAGGTTATAAAATTGGTATCATTGAAAACATGGGTGCAACACTGGTAAGAATAAATCAGTTTAACAATGTAATTTTTTATCCCATGCAAATTGTTATGATGTAATACTTGAGTTGGAACCAAGCTTTGTGATGCAAAGTGATAATGATGATGACCACTTTAGTTATTTTTATAAAATTGTGCCAAACTTTTTACTATCAGTTGAAGGAAAAAAAATGAAAATGTTTTGCATTATTTTAAAACAACCAGTTTTGGCATTTAAAAAAATCAAGGCACTTTATATTAATTAAAGAAAATCGAGGAAGTTTTACATATTAAATGTTATCAAACTGCATTTTAAAAATGAACTGTGGCATATTTTAAAATTTGGCATTTTTTTTAAATTGTGACTTTTCTGTTGTTTTATGAAAGCTGTGACATTGCTTTTAGGACCAGTACGACACTATCGATTTCTCAGACAACGAAATAAAGAAACTGGACGGTTTTCCATTACTGAAAAGACTGCGAAGCATTATGGTGAACAACAACCAAATTGTGTATGTATAGATGGCAGAACAATTTATTATTTTGCGTTTTCCAATTATTAACTATTGCCAATTACCTAACTCAAATAGACTGCTAGTATCTGTTTAAAAAAAATTCTGAATTGTTTTGTTTCTTCAGGAGAGTCCATGAGAATCTGGAGGAAAATCTTCCGAATCTGGAAACGATCATCTTGACAAATAACAACCTCCAAGAATTAGGAGACCTCGATGCTTTGTCCACTATAAAGACATTGAGAACCCTCAGGTATTCTTATTCATTTCTCTTATTACAGCACAAGACACATTTTCAAATATAGCCGAAGAAACTGATGCAGCTCAAGAAATGTTTTCAAATAAC
This sequence comes from Aporrectodea caliginosa, assembly GCA_020284085.1. Taxonomy (NCBI): domain Eukaryota; kingdom Metazoa; phylum Annelida; class Clitellata; order Crassiclitellata; family Lumbricidae; genus Aporrectodea; species Aporrectodea caliginosa. The sequence continues at coordinate 661,278 of JACEVL010000244.1, read as the reverse complement.
TTTTAAAATATTTCAAGCAATGACAACTTCAGGTGTATTCTTGCGTACTTAACTATCGCAAAGCTCATAGATGCCTATACGTATGTTATCTTACTAACTTATTGTTTTATGTTGCATAAATTGATGGCATCATCCATCGTTTAGTCTACGGGATCGTATAGGGGAAGGGGAGGAGGGAGAGGGGACTGATCATCACCAATTTGTTTGCAACTGTTTTGTTTATGTGTCTAATATATCTAATCTTTGGTTATTTAATCTAATGACTTCTGTAGCACCATTATAATAATACACAAGGCATTGGCAGATCGTTGCTTCAGGTGAAACCATTGTTAAAATTGATAGACCACTGGAGAAGTCCTGTTGGATGCAGCAGGTCAAAGAAACCAGAAGTTTGGCTACAGCAAATTGGGATTTTGTGCAAGTAATTATCAATAAAAGTTGCATGATAAAATTTAGTGAAATATATGACATTACCTTTATTTATTGAATTGTTTAGGCTTTTGTCTGGCCTTTGTAAATGTTTTGTGTGGCATTGTAGTCTCTTACAGAATCCCGTTGCACATAAGAAGCACTATCGCCTGTATGTGATTCACCGCATTCCACAGCTAAGACTGCTTGACTTCCAGAAAATCAAACTAAGGGCAAGTAATTTCTTTGTAACAGAAAATTTATGTAGTTCATTTTAGGAACCTCACCAAGGTGCTCAAGGAATATAGAGGTATGGTCTTGGAAAAGCGGATGGCATTTTCCATCGTTAGAATTAGAGAATTTGGAGGCAGCTGTTGAACTGTGGTAATGGTTACATTGCTATTGTTTTTGTTTTCTAATTATATATGTCTATTTGAATGCAAAGGATTATGTCCCAAGGGTAAGATGAACAAATTATGTTTAAGACTTGTATGATATAGAATGTACAATCATCACGTATAGCTGGTTTCATTAAGGAGCTGTGAAAAAGTTTGCGTTGAAGTTTTGATGGTCAATTTGTAAATTCGTGTTTGGAGGCACTTGTAACAAAGATGTCATCCGAAGTTAGACACAGTTTGACATTGATGACAGCGATTTCACGTGATGGGCAAGCAATTCAAACCCAGGTGGCAGAGGTGAAAAGGTGGCACATTAGATATCTAGTAAGGCAGCAAGTGTGTAATTTTAAATTAGTAAACCATCCATTCATACTCAAATGATCATGATCAGAAGTCCGTATACATACAGCAAGTGTGAATGTTAAATAGTTGTTAAGTTTAGCATGTTTGTGATAGTAGGAGCGTGAAGCTGCGGCCGCCATGTTCAAAGGCAAGAAGGGACAGAGCTTGGTGCAGCAGATCAGCAAACGAAGCAACACTTTTGTACCGGGTGAATCTCTGCCTGGACCAGATAAGGCGGGCGGGCCAAAAACGAAAGCCCCAACACCTAACGATCGCACCAGACAGGAGGCAATTGAGGTAGGCGAAATGTACACAATCTCATCTGATCTAGTCTCCTTATCCATTAGAACCTGATCTAATGTAATGTAATCTGTCATAATGCAGTCTGGTCTAAGTTTACCTGATTAGATATAGTGCAATGTTGCTGATCTGATCTAATATCTTACAGTGCAGACTCATTTACATACAGTGGTTGGGAGCCAAAGTGACCATGACCGCATGTTAACGGTTCTTAGATTAAGAGGGCCTTACTGAAATGCAGTAGTGTGTGATTTATATAAGTCTTTTAGTCTTCTGTGCCCAGGGCCCCAGAAAGCAGTTAGCCTACTCTCATTTTGCCCAGTTACTTAGAAATTCCACATTGCTGCTTGGTTATGGGCTAAAACAATTTTGTGATTTAATTTTAGACAATTTGTTTCTGGCCAAATTACTATCTCTTGTTTCCAGACATTATTTCAAAGTGTGAATGTGCCTGGATTAAACTGCTAATGAATGGGTGTGCAGCTGTTGTCATCATGGCTGAGACAGCAGCTAAACTTCTCCTGGAGTTAAGTAGGCTGTCAGTGGAAGGAAACATCACAAGTACCACACAGTTTATGTCAGGTACAGTTTCCCTTCTCCATTCCCCACACCTCTTATGGGTAGTGGAAACATGTGCAGCTGTCTATTACGCTTTAAGTTAACCTGCTCTAGAACTGTACTGCCTTATGCAAAGCGTGAAGGCCACTATGGCTAGACTTGCCTGTTATTCAAAGGCAGAGAACTTCATACTTTTTTTATAATAATATCAGGAAGTTATTATGTGAAGCGCTCCTATGTTTAAATTCCAGGCTGCTATCGCATCAGCAAAAACCCTGGAAGAGGTGGAAAGAATACACCGGATGCTCCAGCTGGGACAGTTACCTGGGGTGGATGATGTGAAGCAGAATGGAGCACAACCAGGTCAGTAATTGTTTTTAAGAGCTATTCTAAGAACCTTTGTAGTATGCCTTTCTGTAAAGGTTCATGATAGTCTAGCAGTTATTATGCTGGACAGAAAACCCAGAGGTGAGACAGTCATCCCCTCCAGGGCTGAAAGGTTTATTGCAACGTTTCTGTTCCTTTGTGCCCTCTTGCGAAGTAGACTGAAGCGCCCCCTTGCGAAGTAGACTGAAACGAGAGCACTGCTTGTGCCCTCTTGGTTGGAACATTGGATGCATGGGAGAAGTTTGACCATCTGCTTCCAAAAACTAACGCTGAAACCATAACTGAACTGTGTATTTCGTTGTATCCCAGACAGAATTAGAGAATTGTGCATATATTCCAGATTTTCAGCAGACACTTAAATAGAAATAATTTTCTTTTCTCATGATCGGTCTGGAAAGTAATGTCTTCATATTCCTCCAATGTTTCCATCTGATTCCAGTTAGGTGGTGAAAGCCATTCCTCCATTTTCTGGAGTTCAATGATTGCCACAATGAAGTTGTATAAATATTATTTTGCTAAATTCTTCCTGGACTCATTTTCTTCATAGGCTGTTTAATTGTTCCCTTTTGGGTTTTGACCAGACTCACCCTGGATTTTTGCATAAGACACCAATTTTGCGTAGCAGTGATTGTTGGTTGATGCATTAAACATAGTTACAGTGATGGCTATAATAGTAGTTTGACAAAGTGAGTTTCTTGTCATTTCCAGGTGGAGCAGATGGACCACATGAAGAAGAAGAAGAGATGGAGACATGAGGTGGAGTTGACAGTGGCACAGATAGTTTGTGGAGATGGTTTGTTAAACTTACAATCCAGTCGATGGTAATTGCAATGATGATAAGAAGAGACTTCTGTCATCTTGGGTGACTGATTTAAACGGTTTCGTTTACTGTAGAATTTAGTGGCGTCGCAGTGTCTTTGATAAAAATAATGTCAAAGAATTATTTTTTTCTTGTGTTTGTCTCCATGATCTGCCATTTGTTTGCATCCATTTATTATAATTATTATTAAGAGATTTTTACATGTTAAATTCAGAAATGAGAATGTAAGCGTGTTTAGTCTGTCAAAATACAATTTTCTGAGGTGATGGTCTTGGGAATGTTGTGGCTAAAGTCCATGGTTCACATCCCAGTATGGGAAGATTTACTTTACCTATAGATTTCATTTTTGGAAGACGGGATTTTTAGTAAATTTACAAGCAATGGTAATATAATAATAATTTTAATAATATAATAATTATAATAGTAGTTTTTCAGAATCCAAAGAGATCATTGCTACATTGGGTAAAAATATTAATAATAGAAATAATAAGCAGAAAGGGCAATGTTTGTAATAATAAATTGTGTTTAAGATAAAATTACTGGTGATGTTAGTTTTAATAAGTTCTGAGAAAATTGGTTTAGTGTTATTTTATAATTATTGTAGTAGTGGTTACAAATACGAAAAAGTTAAGAATAATAATACTAGTAGCTAGTGGTAATTCCAATGACAGTAGTAGTTACTGTAATAGATTTCATAATTACTGGCCACCTTAGTCACATTACATGCAATGCAAATTTTATACACATTGGACTCGTGTTGTAGTTGTGTTAAATACCAAAGCGTTTTCTGCTGCTTTTGTTCGTAAAAGTTTTGTCAATTTATGTTTCAGATGGAGAGAGAAACATTCATTCTCTTAGCTGTTTGATTCTTTTCAGTTTTTTTGGAAGTGCAATAAGATTTTGTCAAAATTTGCAATGGGGTTCAGTTTTTAGATGTTCTTTTAAAATTGGGAAAATTTATGAAAACTAATTTGAGGGAAGACTATTGGACCTAATATTTTACACATTGTAATAAAACTTTCATTGTATTAGAAACAGTTGGATTGGATTCTCATGAGAACGGATACTATACCTTCCCCATGATAAGAACAGATTAACCACACACATCCACAATGAGAACAGATGCTATACCTTCCCCATAAGAAACTTCCCCATGATAAGAACAGATTATCCACACACACCTACCTTAAGAACAAATACTATGCCGTCCCCATAAGAAATTTCCCCACAATAACAACATTCTATGTTGTAACTGATGAAGACTGATACAGTAACTTGCATGTGACAAAAATGGATGGTGTGCTATGCATTGATATGAACAGATACTATACTGTATGTTTGATAAGAATAGATACTATACTTGGTGTTTGATAAGAACATATACTATACTTTGTGTTTGATAAGAACATATACTATACTTTGTGTTTGATAAGAACAGATACTGTACTTTGTACGTGGTGAGAGTGGATGCTGTACTTTGCATATGATAAGAACAGATACTTTTTTGTTGCTGTTTCATTAAGTAAAATACTTTTATGAGACTTTTTGCAATAAAAGCTTTCATTTCAAAGAACAGGTTTTGTCATTCTGTTACAATTATTGTTATTATATTACCATTGCTTGTAAATTTCTTAAAATCCCTTGCCTGAAAATCTGAAATCTGTAGGTAAAGTAAATCTTCCCATACTAGGATCTGAACCACGGATTGTAGCCACAATCTCCCTTAAGACCATCAGCCCAGGAAATTGGGGTTTTGTCTGACTAAACACGCCTAACAGTCTGAACCATTGACTTGGCCACAACCTCCCTTAAGACCATACAGACAGTTTCAACCTCTGTAAGATCCTAAAACCAAAGCATTTTAAAAGAAAGTGTGTGACATTCCACAGATCCCTAAATTAGTTTCATTATGTAAGTTAATAATATTGACTTCAAATTTTTACGGTGCTGTATAAAAAATACTAGAGCACACGAGAAACGCTCTGCCATAATAATGGCTTCAATCTGAAGACCATTCCTTCAACTATGGGACCGTTAAGTTCCATTCCTTCAGCTCTAGGATCGGTCCTTCAATCATTCATTGAACCATAGGACCATGGTTTCAATGTCACTGATAGAGCCACATAAAAGCTGTATTGTGGGCACAGGCATTGCCTAAACGAATCCTAACAAGTAGTCCTCTGGGTTGGTCGCGAAGGAATTGTCGACTGACCTAACGAGTTAGCAACTCACTTGACAATTATTAAAGTGGACCAAATCAGTGCATCGTTCAAAAATTAATAAGTCCTCTGAATTAATGAATAAGTATGCAATATGCAGTAAACAACGGTAGAGGTTGCTTGTTGTTCTTTATGGTTCTGTCTACTCTGCATGAATTGTTATACTGGATTGTGATAATTATTTGATTTAATAGATGCGACACGACTAGAAATTTCAAGATTAGATTAGGTTGGAAAATGGATCTTGAGGAACAGTGTGGTGTCACATTATAGACACGGCTACGCTCAGCCGAGTTTGGTACCAGAGGGAGCGGGGGGGGGGGTCAACTTGAGATGTAAGCGACTGAGCGACGCCATGCAGTAGCATATAAATCTGAAAAGAAAGAGATCAAAAATAGAAATCTTAAAACATAAAGTCTTCTGAGATTGATGTTCGCCCGTTTAAGCTGACCCAGAACTTCTACAGCGCCACTACATTGAGTCAATGTTATTCAAGAACATCGATCAACCTGGGTTGCTTCGGTTAAAGTACACCGTTTCTTAACAGGAATGCAACTCGAAACGGAACTCAGTTTTAAACAATATATAACAAACCGAGACAAACCAAAGTTTACGATTCGAGTTTTCCGTCTGAGGCTAAATTTTGCTCGTAATTTACTGCCTTCTCTATATTACAATTTAATCTGATGTAAGACCCACATTTGTAACATGCCATTGCAATGGATTCATGGAATAAACAGCTCGGATCATATATAGGCCTATGTGGCTTAGCGACATTTAAGTTGGCACAGATTACTACACCCATTGCGATTGCCTTTTTTTTATATAATTCGATATGTCACAATCCCGAAATATGACATCATCGCAAAATGACGTAATTTTCATTTGTTCTTTCATGTTTTGAATGCATTCCATTAGTTTCTTAGTTTCTGTCGGAGGGAGCAGACATCGAAGAAGACGATAGGCCTAAAGTAGAAAACAAAAAATATCGAAAAACACGAACAAACAATGAAAACTGCGACAAAATAAGACGCAGAAGCTGAAGAAGATGACGAGCAGGAGTCCAGACCTGAGCGGCAGTCGATCATCGAAGTGAAAAAGAAATTACTCGTAATGTATTACATATCGAGGGGTTTAAGCCAGAAGGGAGTAACTAGGTTTTTTGACATTTCGAGATAAACGAAGAAAACGGAAATTTTGTTACAGTATTTTTTTTAACAATTTTTTCAGCATTTTTTTATTTAAACAATGAAAATTATTTCTAGCTAAATGCTGAGCAATAAGACTCCTTTTCAAAATGCATTAAAGTATGCATTGTATTGTTTACACATAACGTGACAATTTGGTGAATTTTGTCAAAGTTTGACAAGATGCAACCTTCTGGCAAGAGAAAACTTTTTATGATGAAAACATCATAAATTCTGTGTAATTTGCAAGATAACCACCAACAAAAACTATCTGAAGAAACACTGAGTCATACTGCACAATCTAGCACAAATTATTAATAATTATGGGCCAAGATAATAATTTTTTTTGGAAGATACAATATTCTGGTGTAAAATCATAAAACGCACCCTTACAAAATGGTATAAACAACTAATAACTTTACAATAACATAGATGATAATTATTACGCTCTCCAATTTCTACGCAAGTAAGTAAGTGGTTTAAGTTGTTTGAAGAGTAAAGTAAGTAAAATAAGCATTTTTTCACGCTAATTTTAATTGCCTAAAAATAATTCATTTGTGCCATAGAGACGTATCTAAGCAATGCATGGGTTTCACGTACTGCCAGATGGATGTATCTTCTTCAAGATGCAACCCTTCTGGCATGAAAACTGCTATTTTTACATCCTTATGGCATAAATGTGACCCATAATTTGGGTTGTATCTTCAAACCAACTCTCTTAAATGAAGCCTTATAGCTACGGCCTTCTGGCAGTACCTGCTTTGTAGTCAGTTGATTCAATTTCTGTGAAAATGTCCATTTTACAAAAAATCGTAGATACGACCTTCTGGCTTAAACCCCTCGATATATAGGCCTACGATCATCGTCATTTCAACGACCGAAAACAATCGGTAATTAAGAAAGAAAGTATAGTAAAACATGAATTTATAATGATTCAAGTATAACCTAAGTATGATAGTTAGGTAGAAAAATAAGAATTAGGCCTACTGGGTAGTGGGTACATAAAAGTTAGAAAATTTTATGGCGTGCATTCCCCTCTTTTACTGCATCTGTTGTTCATGATTTTGGCTTGTTAAATAGTTGTATAGCGCTTTTCGAAAGTAGCCAACCATTCAGGACCGTTTACATAAAAGTATCAAATCGCCTAATTAAGGTACAATTTTGAAGATGACAGAAAGGGAGACAAAAATGCAGTCGAAACCATAGCAACAGAGTGGCCGACGGACACACTAAATAGACGAGTTTGACAACCGAGAGAAAAACAGAAACACAAACAGCCAGACGCAGACATAGTTAGAGGGACTCTTCCGTTGTATGCGTGTCTGTGTCTAACCTCCTGTTCCCATCATAAGCATCATCATATCACTCCCATCCTCAAATCAGTGAAATCACTCCATTGGTTAAAAATCCCAGAGCGAATTCACTTCAAAGTCTCATCACTAACCTACAACTCTCTACAATACTCCCAGCCCAGATATCTTCGCGACCTCTTCACCATCCAGCCAACCCGCTGTACCAGATCTTCCTCCATTCTCATTCTCTCTCTCTCTCGACCTCCTGTCACTACTCATCTCAAGTTCTCCAACTGAGCAATATCCAACACTGCACCACGTCTCTGGAACGACCTACCTCCTGAATTCCGCACTTTTTCGGTTCCTCAACCATCATCTCCAAACACCCACCATCATCCGCATCAGGCTCCTCTATCCATCACCGCCAAGGCTTTCCACTCGAAACTAAAGTCTCTCCTCTTCAAGAACTCTTATCACGACTCAACTGATCATCTACCTTCAAACTCTCGACCTAAACGACACCCACCTTAGCAGCTACTCTGACCCCTCTGATCCTCTGGAAACCGGACTCGGACCTCCCCGGATTACTCTTTTGGACAACCCTTCTGACTAGACGCAGCGCTCGTGAATAAGCTGGTGCCCTGCGCTTGGCTATCGAGTGGCGCTTTAGAAGTTTGGAGATTACGATTACGATTCCCACGTCTAAGCATTATGACGTCATTTTCATAGATGTAATAGACCCATTCTTGCAGATAGAATGAAAGTCGAAAGCAAGAATCGGTCATTCTCGACAACCTACATGTATTAGCCTAGGGATCCCGGATCAGAGGCGAACTCGGTTATAGATGGCGCTTTTCGGTAAGGTTGTATTGCATTGTATTGTATTTAAAGATTTATAAAGCGCCTCTCACAGTGCACACTAAACCAGAGGCGCTACCAGTGCGAATGTCCTCGAGAAAGAGACAAGTTTTGATGTAGCGAAAAGATGTAGCAGGACCACCGGATAGTATGGTTGTGCGAACAAAGGGGAAGTTGATTCCATAGCGAAGTGCCAATGCAGGCAAAGGCACGGGACTGAGCTAAGGCCGTTCTCACACGAGGAACAAAAAGGTCAAGACCATCCGAAGGGCAGAGCGGGCGAAGGGAAGCAGCCGAGGTAGGCCGACGCAGGAGCGTAGCCAGACTTAAATTCAAGAGGAGGCAACTTGGCAAAATTCTGGTTATTGGGGTCATTGGTCAATAAAAGTTCCAGTATATAAAGAAAGGAAGAGGAGGCAACTGCTTCCTCGTGCCTCCATGTAGCTACGCCTATGGCCGACGTATTGAGTCACATAGGTATTTCGATGAATGGAGCTTAGATGGTTTCTAAACGATATGTCGTCTATCATATTATGACGTCATCAGGCACGTAGCGAGACTTAAATTTAAGAGGAGGCAACTTCACAGGCCATTGGCAGCTCCGCCACTGATCGTACTCTGTCAGTGCCAGTCCAAAGCCTGGATAAAGGAGGGCGACGCTAATGTTCTTTGTTATCACACAGTGTCGTTAAACTGAAACTACTGCTACCAGGCCATTGGCAAAATCCTGGTCATTGGGGTCATTAGTCAATCGAAGTTCCAGTATATCAAAAAAGCAACAGGAGACCACTGCCTCCTCGTGCGTCAATGTAGCTACGCCTATAATAGATGGACGTCATATTTATCGAAGTCCATTCCGACGCCATTATTGTTGCTGGCCATATTCCGTGCTTGCCTTTAGATGAGTGGAGCTCGTAATGAGTAGACGTCCTCTAGAACTAAAATGTAATTTATGTAAATGATATTTTACCAATCATATTATGACGTCATTTTTAAAATTTTAGTCTGACGCCTATTGTTGCTTCCCATGGAATGAATGGATGCTTTAGATATATTATTTCGCCTGTCGTATTATGACGTCATAGCCTATATATTTAATTCTGAGGCATTCGACGCTGCTTCCCATTATGCAGATTATAAATGCAGTTGGAGAGCTATTCGTTGTGTGTGACACATTCCATTTTGGCCATCAGTAAGGTGGCGTCTTCATTTTGCAAGTTGCTGTAAAGTTATAATATTTTTGATCGACAGATGAGTGTATTCTAAGCTTGCTTGTGTGCACCAATTTATTTGTTGATTCATACTTTTGGTAGGTCGAAGTTTGCTGAAACTTGCAATTTTTTTAGGCCTACATTTAAATGGATAAATCTTTTGCGGCGGAAGATTCCGCCGCACTGGAAAGGAAAATTTTACTTCCGCTGCGGAAAACCGTCTGTCTATGCTCGTGTCTCCTCCTGAGCATTTGCAATGACAGCGCCATAGAAGTTCCCAGATTATATTAGATTTGATAGTAATAATATGATATTTTGTTTGAAACTCTGTGTACGCTGAAGTCCTTGTGAATGACTGCGCTCACGAATGACGAAATATTCTGGTTTTTCGCAGAAGAGCTATAAAGATTCTTAATCAGTTCGTTACGACTGCAGCCCTGGGCATTAGATGGGTCTCATGTGTGCTGTATACGGGTCCCATATTAGAATATGGGTCCTAGTTAATTATGGGTTCCATGTTGGCATGCTGGTAGTATCACAGCATGGTCAACTTGCGTTGTTGTACTGCTAAATATTAATCTACTTTAATTACTCTATCGCCACCATTTGGGATGTACTATAATACACGTATTTCTGATTACCAGTTTGAATTCTGTTACAGTGTCTTCTCTGAGAGTTACGATACTGCCAGAACGCAATTACAGTCAGTTGTCCAAGTAACCAAGTTCATCAAGAATCAGAATTCCAGTCTTTCATGCTCAATGATAAAAAAAACAGCGAGTGGAAACCCCCAACATCATGGACCGAAACAACTACAGAGCGTTCTGGGTGCAATGGGATTCGGGTGGAAGGATAACAGCAAAGGAGCTAGGTCATTGGAAATTCAAGGTTCCTAGATTGGGTCATGATAATGAGAGAAGGATGTTAAAGGATCTCACCATCTCAAAATGGGATGTTGCCATTGGATTCTGGGATTTCTCATTTCTCCAAGGACCAAGGTATTTCTGTGTCACTATTTTTAATCTGGCCATTTTATACAGAACTTCACACGCAACCTATTAAGGTAAGAGGTGAGGGAATCCAGAATCGTGGGACGTGCGTCACTAATGCCCATAATAGCAGCTACTGATGTTTTTATCTTGTTTGATCTAGTGGAGTTTTCTGATTGATGTTTGAGTACACCATCTGCTTTTTGTGTTACATTAATAAAAGGTTTACTTCCCTATCTACTCCTGAAAATTAAATGCTGCAAATGTGTTAAGGCATATATGTATACCGAAATAGATTTCTTTATTAGTAGATGCCATGTCAGTGCAACGTTGGTTGAAGATGAAATTGATGACATGCTATTGATTTAGGTGACACCTGCTCTATCTTCACGCAGGCCAACTACAGTTACAGCTACAGCTACGACTGGCTATCAGTACTTTTATTACGCCCGAAGGCAGAAACAAATCAGACGTCACGACATACATGCACAAATCTATGGCCGATGTATACAACTATATAGCATGCAAAGTCAAGTCGTGCAAGGATGCCCACATACTGCGCTCCAGTGCAGTCTAAGATTTGAGCAATAGCCAGGTAGGCCTATAGAATTTCTTTTAAAAGATTATAATATTATACTTACAGATAACCAAATCTTCACATTTTTTTTATGTTTTCTTTTTCACTGAGTGCAAGTCAAAGTCAAGTCTGATGATTTGGTATTTACTAAACGTTGTCAGAAACGCTAGACATAACAATTATGGTTGTTTATTTCCACGATTATTTTCTGTAAACTTATCACAGTACAATTTATCGCAGAGTATATATACACTGTGAATTAATATTGCAGGTTTTTGTTGACTCAAAAAATATAATTACATCAGTTTGTCATTGTTTTCAATTGCAGTCAGCTTAGACAGAGCAAATTCAACGACTCCACAGAGCTTCTGGACACTTCACAAGTTGAAGATTGGCATTAAAGAAATGAAGTTCAAGGCCAAGTCTTCCAGTGTTGTCATGCTCGCTCTGTGAAATGTTCCGAGCAACCAGAACACGCCCTCATATGAAATGACAATAGGAGTTCATGGGAACACGTTCTCTATTCTGAAGAGCAAATCTCCAATGGGCGATCTGGTTATTCGTAATCGTAATCTGGTAATTATTGGTAATCGTAGTACTTGTTTTGCCGCCAGTCTCTGACTCAGTTGGCCGATCTTCTGCTGGGGAGAGCTTTTAGTCCCTCGGGCTCGCTCCTCAATAAGTCAGCACCAGACCTTCTCAATTGTTGGAGCCTCCATTTGGAATGGACTCCCTTTGGAGGTGCGCCTGCTGCATGTCAAGGTCCAGCACAACTGTTTTACAAGTCGCTCAAGTCTAGTCTTTATTGGCGTGGTTGGGCTGGGAGCGCCTCTGAGTACAGTGAGTAGGTTTCTTTGAAGGGACGCTATAGTTAGTTCTTGAAATGCATGTATGAATGAAACCATCCACCGATCAAGTCATTCTTTCATTCATTCATTCATCCACACACCAACCGGTTTCTCTGTCCGTGTATCCATCTATGCGTCCATCCATCCCTCCATTCATTGATTCGTCCATTTTGTCCATCGAAGTAACCTGAGATTGAGACCTTATCTGAACGTCTAAACCTTGCCCAAAGATTGAGAGTGAACTGACGCTCTCCATCCACCCCTCCATCCATCAATTCATCCATCGGTCTGTCTCCATCCACCAAACAGCGGTGCAGCCATCCGTCAGACCATCCACCCACTCGTCGATTCATCCACTTTTCCATCCTTACATTCATCCACCCACCAAGTCATTTGTTCATTTATTCATCCACCCATCAATCCTTACACCCATTCACCTATGAAGTCATTCATTCATCCACCATGTGTGCTCACCCTGTATGAAGACTGAAGTCCTACCAAAAGATTGAAACGCAGCCTGAGGATCCAAAGTTCCAAACCCTAGAATCCCCAAAAGAGAAAATCTTAGGGCTGTGCTGTTGTGTTCGAATCCTTGGCATAAAACGCAAACGACCGAACGGTTTAACCCTTTGGGGTGTCCAGATGTTCAGACCAAACTCACGCCAAAACCGCCACTCTGGATACGTGTAGATCATTTAGATTTTAGATGTGCTCCGAACCCCTATCGTGACTCAACTTTGTCTTGTCAAGGGTTGCGAGTATGATGCAAGCTTCGCGCCTAGCAACTTATCCCAGACCCATCAAATTTCATCCAGGCACTGAGGTCTTTGGTTACAGTTTAGTTGTATGATGTATTTACCTATAGACTATAGCAGTTTACAGTTTACACCTACGGTGCCTGACAGTTTCTCTCCTGATCGCCCTATCCATAGATTTCCACACTTGCGTTTTATGCCAAACTTTCGAACATTTATTATTATTATTATGATTATTATTATTATTATTATTATTTATTCTTATTATTGTTATTATTATTTATTTATTATTATTATTATTATTATTTATTATTATTTTTTATTATTATTGTTTATTACTATTATTAATTATTATTATTATTATTATTATTATTATTATTATTATTATTATTATTATTATTATTATTATTATTATTATTATTATTATTATTATTATTATTATTATTATTATTACAAGCACCTTAAACGTGCGCAGTCACACAGAAATGCGAATCTGAGGCGGTTAGTGAGTTACCAGGTGAAGAGTAGTTAGATATCTATATGTTTGAAGGCCAATGAAAAATAGTGAGTTTTGACGCGTTTCTTGACAGAAGAAAAGGAGATTGAGCAACAGGTAAACATTGGCAGTCGATTCCGTTCCTTGGGGGCAGCAACATGGAATGCACGAAAGCCCATGACGGTGCCGCGGAGTGATTTGCAAATTTTAGTGATGAGGTGAAGGAAGGACAGAGATGTGTTAGGGCGGAAGAGGAACTGTTACAGGTTGAGCGAAGTGGCTGGACCGTGAACAACCCATGGAGATAGGAGGGTTGGAAGGATTGAGCCAAAACATGATTGCCTCAGACTTATCTGGATTGCCTCAAACTTATCGGGGTTTATGGCAAGACCGTTGACCTTTGAAGCAGAACCATGCATGCATTCACTGAGGAGAGGCATTCTTCAAGTATTGCTTTGCTTTGCCAACTGATCCGTTGGTGACAGAGCAATGAAAAATTAGAGTATCATCAGTATACTGCTGTAATTTATTATAGGGGGCCGAGAACTGTTCCCTGAGGGACAATAGCAGTGCAGAGAGAAGGATCCGTTCGAGCAGTACCAATAACCCCACTTGCTGAGACGGATTCCAGAGATAAGAAGCTAACCCGTTTTCGGCAGTCACATGCAGAGACATCGAAGCTTTTACTGAGTCTAGGCAGAGGTGGGTGGTGGTCGACAGTGTCAAAAGCAGCAATAAGGTCAATGCATACTGAGAGACATGCATTTAAAGTATCATTAAATGAGAAGCTGTTGCCCAGCGTAAAGGCGAGAGCAGTTTCAGTGGAGTAGCTTTCACGGTAACATAACAGCACAGCCCAAAGATTTTCTCTTGGTATGACTTCAGTCTTCACACGGGGTGGGTAGGTGGATGAATGAAATGCTTGATAGGTGAATGAGTGTAAAGTTGTATGGATGAATAAATGAATGAATGGCTTGATAGATGGGTAGATGTAAGGTTGGATGAGTGGATGAATGGATGAATGGCTGATGGTCTGGCGCGTGGCTGTTGCTGTTTGGTGAATGGATAGACGGATAGATGAATGGATTGGTGGGTGGATGGTGGTTGGATGGATGGAGCTTCGGTTCACTCTCTCTTTGGTCGTGGTTTGGATGTTCAGATAGGGTTTCTCTCAGGTTGCTTCGATGGGCAGATGGATGAATTGATGAATGGAGGAATGGATGATGGATGGACGCATAGATGGAGGGAGGGAGGGAGAGAGAGAGGGAGGAAAGGAGGGAGGGAGGGAGGGAGAGGGAGGGAGGGCAGGAAAGAAGGAGGGAGGGATGGAAGGAGGGAGGGAAGGAGGAAGGGAGGAGTGAGGGGTGATGGATGGATACACGGACAGAGAAACCAGTTGGTTGGTGTGTGGATAGATGAATGGATGAATGAATGAAAGAAGACTTGATGTGGATGGATGAATAAGGATGGAAGGATGGACGAACAAATGAATTACACGTAGTTGATGAGTCAATAAATGGGTGGAAGGTGGGTGGGTGCATGGATGCATAGATGAATAATTAACGAATGACTTGATGTGTGAATGGATGGATGGATGGATGGGTGGATGGATGTGTGGTTGGATGGATGGATGAACGAATGAATGTGTGAATAACTTGGTGGGCGGATGGACTGAGCGCGGGTCCATGGATGGGGTCCATGTGTGGGGGTGGATAGATATAATTAATGGCTATACCTTGTCATTAGGCAGAGATGTCATTTTAGACTTAATATTTACTGAGATCTAAATACTGGATGTATTAGATATTAGAGGGTGCCGAGCGGGTTGACAAGAACCGGATCCTGGGAGTAATACTCAGTTGTGACCTTGGCATGCATTCCCGTCACGAGGGGTTCTATCCTGTTGTGCCTCGTCGCTGTATGCTCTTGAGGTTCTCCGTTCGCAAGGACTTCCTGTTTAGGATGACCACCATAGCTCAACAGAGGCGCTTTAACAGGAAACGGGGACATAGGAACATTTTTTGGGCCATTTCTGAACTTGTAGTCTTACACTGTGGTGATGTTTAGCATACATGTGCAGAAACCTACGAAATTGAACTTGAAGCCGTTTTTGTAAGTGTTATTAACACTGTAGGCCCTACTCATGATTAGTTATTCATAGTTATTAGTTCTAAGCTATTTTCAAGGAATGTGAAGTTATTTGATTTTAGTTTTAAAAAACGCAAGAATATTTATAAGTGTCCATGCAGTAGTCGTTTGTTGCAATGCAATGCAGCAATGCTATATTATATAATATAAATTAAAAATTGCTTGAAAAATTAATTCTGTGACATTGAATCGGTGTTACTTGTTTTAACAGCTAGTCACAAACAGCGCCATAGAAATAGAAGAGACAGTTTAAGTTGCAAAACATCCTTGCCCACAATTCGCGAAATGGTTCGCCAAGAATGGATCAAATTCAAGCAAGATAATCCAGACAAGTAAAATAGTTACCTTTATTTGTTGGCTAAGATAATCTGGGGCCATGGACGTAGCTCGGAAGGAGGGACCAGCGTTGACAGGCGCTTTATAAATCCGTAAATACAATAGAATAGAATAACGAAAGTACTGCATAGATCTTGAGTAGGCCTACTAGGATTGGATAGCGGTTGTCAAAAAGCATGGGGTCGAAAATTGTACAGATTGTCAAATTAAGTATATATACGAACGAAGGTCAAAATCTAATTTTGTTCATATGTGAATTGCACACAAAACAACTTGTGACTCGAGATATTTTATATTCGGATATTCCTGACTCCTCCAACATCTTTTCATTAAACATTAGCAGAGGGGTATTAGTAAGAGCTATAGGGGTTGAACCCAACCCCCAACAACTAGATCTACATGTATGACGTATACTGAGAGTTCGTCATGCAATGGCCGTTCATGACCTACAGTAATGAATAGCCATGGTATGACGCCATGACACAATGTGCTTTGTGTATATATGGTCTGAATTAATGTACAAGTGCACAGTTCCGCGAATCCATTTCAATGTTCGGCCCGCAGCTACGCATGTTGTTGGCGTACAGTATTAATGCTCTGAGATGATGCGCAAGATATCTCATTTCATCTGGCCAGGAAACCGAAGAACTGAGCCTTCTGGGATACGCGTCTGGGAATTGGGGAGCGATAGGAGCAGATGGGGCGGGTGGCTATCGTTTTAATATGATTAATAAGAACGTCTCTTCAACATTTGGCACATGTGAATTTCATTCACATGTACGTCGCATAAGAACTTGTTTCACACATCAAACTCTAATGTCGGTTAGGCTATAGCCTTTCTGGGTTAGACCTACTAAACTCGAGCCACAAAAAGTTAACTTAATTCTGACCGTGTATCTTTCGCCGACGTTGGCTTTTCCAGCTCGTGACTAGATCTTCAAAAAGTGCTACTTCAATTTATGCGCATTCACGAAATTAACACATCATGCTTCTCGGAAGAAAACGTGGTTACGCCAGCCAACCACAGCCTATAGATAATAGACCCATATGTGGGCCTGTTATCTGGTTATTTTTAGGTGGACGTTTACCTGCGAACATGCCCATATGGGGCGCATATCCTGTATGGGACTCGTTTTGGGCTCATCTATAAACCCAATCAAATGTTCATCGGCATGTTGACAGGGTATGTAGTAGCACCTATTACGAACCTCGCAAAGGTGCAATGTGCCAAATTCCTTAGGCCTACACCTACAAGGATGAAGGGCCATGGTACCTGTCGCGATTTCCTGTGGAAAATGTTTTACAAAACAAGAATCCGATTCGAATTTTCAATTCTATTTTGGTCTACAAGAAGACTGATCGGTGCGCTCCAGAACTAGTCGAAGAAGTTTGTGAAGCTCGATGAAGAACGGGTTAAACAGGTCTATGGAAGTAAGGTTGTCAATGTAATGAGGCTTAATTACCCCACCGGTGCCGTTCGAGAAATAAGTCGGTGTCTCGATCGGTGCACTCCCGGGTGTGTAATAGCAGAAATAGACCTATCCACTTTCTACTTCAGATATGCTTCAACATATTCGATTCAGGGAACGGGTTCCTCCTGTTGCGATTTATACAGATAGCGGAAAAATTCTGTTAATCATCTGCAACAAAAACCTTATCTCTGCCGACCACATCACTCAGTTAGGCTATATCGCAAATGTCCGATGTAGCCTACACGTATATTCGCAACCATCGTCGACTTGGTCCAGGGCTTATTCTAAGGAATTTTCTCAACTGTACAGGAAGTACGCTATCCGAATCAATCTGATCCGAGACCTGCCAGCAGAGTGGGCCCTTTACTCCGCCCCAGTATCCCTTGAATCAGCCTCTCTGAATCAGATAGCGAACGTTATTAGTCCGGGAGCGCACGGACTCACAGGATTCGTTTCTGAATCCTCCGACTCGATTCCGTTGCCGGAACCAGAGGTAAGTGTCACTAACGTTACCCCTTTGTTTCTCACAGACCTGTGTATTTACTTCCCTCTGTGGGAATTTTACTGTTTCTCACACACCTGAACGAACCACGGTCAGATCTGTCGGGTAGTTTCCCGAACAGAGAGATAGAGATATGCGGTTAGTTCCGCAATTAATGAATCCGCGGGGAAACCGCGAGTAGAGATATTACGGTTAGTCCCGCAAGTAGAGATAGATCCGCGTGGAAACCGCGGGAGTAGTATGACCGACGTCAGGTACGCAAAGAAAGATAAACCGCGGGGAAAACGCGAATTGCGATATTTCGGTAAGTCCCGTAAGTATAGAAAGGTGCGGTAGACCCGATAGTTGAAAAGAATATGCGGATAGATCCGCAATTGTTTTACGAACGGTATCAACGGGGTCACCATCTTCCCCGTAGTTTACCACACTGGTGTGCAGCATTTATCGAACGGTAACTCCCAGTATTATTCTGTCACCAACGGGGTCACCCTCCCCGTATTTGTTCGAACCGGACCAATGGGGAAACTTCCACATATTTACGCACTCGCCGATCACTTATAATTATCAGACCTGTTGTTTCTCGGTCCCTCACCATACTTTCCGAAGTTTATAGCGGACTTTAACAAGACTTGTAAGAGTGGGCTATAAACTTTCATTTGTATTGTATTGTCTCTTTCTGTATTTGTGTATCTTATGCCAGTTGTGGAGTCAAAAGAAGTCTAAAACTGAATCCACTGCCCTTCAAAGTGTCTTATACTTTCACCACAAGCTTAAAAAGTAACTGCACAAAATCTGATTTTTAACTGCACAAATTTCTTTCCCAACTACACACTTTGTGTCCGGCTGCACGTTAGAATAAGCCCTGACTTGGTC
Organism: Aporrectodea caliginosa; assembly: GCA_020284085.1. Classification (NCBI taxonomy): domain Eukaryota; kingdom Metazoa; phylum Annelida; class Clitellata; order Crassiclitellata; family Lumbricidae; genus Aporrectodea; species Aporrectodea caliginosa. The sequence goes on along the minus strand of JACEVL010000244.1, from coordinate 642,302 downwards.
CTATACTTGACAGTAAGATTACTAGCACAATATCCACCTCCACTGTTCACAGATGGTGGTGGTGGTGATGGTGGTGGTGGTGACAATCATGATGATAGTGGTCTTGGTGGTAATCAATTTGACAATGACGATGATGTTTGCAAATGGTAATAATGAACCACATGTGACTGTGGAATGGCTCCAGATGGTTTCCCAATTTCGTATTCTTGTTCAACTGCGAAGCGTGACGAAGACTCGTTAAACGAATCATATGCATCAAATCCTGGCACACTGGGCATCAAAGAATCCGCGACTGGGAACTATACCCACCAGCTGCCTGCAGTATCTACATAGGCCCTCGATTAAGCATACATACATACATACATACATACATACATACATACATACATACATACATACATACATACATACATACATACATACATACATATATACAGAGGCTACATACATACATACATACATACATTATACATACATACATACATGAATGCATACATACATACATACATACATACATACATACATACATACATACATACATACATACATGCATACATACATACATACATACATATATACATACATACATATTATACATTATACATACATACATACATACATTGTATTGTATTGTATTGTATTTGAACACTTGTTATAGCGCCCCTACCAGATTTCCCATTCAGAGGCACTCCCGACTACTGCGCGGACGCTGAATCGGAGTTTCACGCCGAAGCGCATGAGCAATTGCGAGTGAAGGACTTGCCCAGGGTCCCTACGCGGCGGCTTTGAGGTGGATTCGAACCCGCAACCCTCCAGCTGCAAGGCACCGAACATACCCCTACACCACCGCGCCTCAGTTGTACATGTATTGAGTTGTGTTGTATTGTATTGTATTGTACTCCACGTTTATATTGTATACATACATTATACATACATACATTATACATACACTCATACATACATACATACATACATACATACATATATGTATATATTTATATATATTCATATATAGCAGACTACAAACTTCGGGACTACCTCACTTTCGGCATAACGCAATTTACGCTTCGCCAGCTGTTTGGAACGCACTCATGAAATCAGTTCGCTCATCGCCCTATCTCGCCGTCAAATCTCAGCGCTTCCCGCTTGCTCTCTCTCTCTCTGCTGCAACACTCCGCTAAAGACTGAAAAACGAACTTTTCAAGCTATCCAATCCTGGTTTCGCTCCTGCGCCATCACATGACCACTATCCTCTATCCATCACCCCCAAGGCTTTCCACTCGAAACTATAAAGTCTCTCCTTTTAAAGAACTCTTACCCTGACTCACCTATCCTGTAGCTTCCAATCCTCGACCTAAAAGACACCCACCTTAACATCTGCTGTGCCCTCTCTGATCCTCTGGAAACCGGACTCTGACTTCCCTCGTACTACTCTCTTGGACAACCCCTCTGACTAGACGCAGCGCTCGCGAATAAGCTGGTGCCCTGCGCTTGGCTTTCGAGTGGCGCTTTAGAAGTTTGGAGATTACAATTACGATATCACCATCGATTTTCCCCATAGCACCATGTTGTCTCCTCAGCTTGATTCCGTCCTTCCACGGATTCTGATCTTACACCAAAACCTACAAAAATCTGTCTTTTGCGGCCTTTATTTAATATAGCGCCGGCGAAAAAGTTGATCTCTCTTAGGCGAGTTTTATGTGACTGAGAAATTTTGGAGACTTACATAACATTGTCATCATTACCAACAGCATCACCAACGTCATCATCGTTGTCACCATGAATTTCATTATCATCATTATCATGATCATTGTTATCGTCATCATAACCATAATTGTCACCACAACCACCACATGTTTCATAGTCAGCAGCACCATCAGTATCATAATTTAGCCAGCATCATCATCATCATCATCATCATCATCATCATCATCATCATCATCATCATCATCATCATCATCATCATCATCATCATCATCATCATCATCATAATCATCATCATCATCATCACCAGCACCATCATCATCATCATCATCATCATCATCAATAATAATAATCATCATCATCGTCATCATCATTACCCCACCACCACAACAGTTACTGTTAAGAAAAGCGTTACTGCACAATTGAGCACGATTCTGGCAGATATCGCATTGGTGCCTGCTGTAAGTAGACACTATACTCCCCCAGTCCCCAGAGATCCCTCACTGGCTACCGAGGAGGTTGTAGGCCCCTCTGCTCCAGCAGATGCAGCAAGACGATGCGGATGATGCTGAGTGGAGTTTTAAGACGTCCGCAGATGCTGAAACTATCCTGCTTTGTCACTTTTCATTCATTCATTCATTCAGAGGATGCGAGAGCTGGATGCGCAACTATTTCGAAGGTAATCCAATCTAATCTAACACAAATTGAGGTAATATAATATGTTCTAATGCAATGTGTTCTACTGTTGTTATCATGAGAGATGTCTCAAGTACTTAGCTTTCAATTACAGATACAAGAACGAGTAGACTACTTTGGTATCATAATCACGTACAAGTACAAGTACAAAGTAGCCTAAGCCTTCCGCAAGAACAAGGATATATTTATTTCTTTAACAGTTAGGTTAAGTCAACCATGCACTGTTTATCAAGGATTTAGCCAATTCAGCTTTCTGAAATGTTGTTCTAGGTGTCCCTAGTTAGCGGGATCTTGATCCCTTTTGGGACTCCTCTTGCGGCCAATCCTGATATTTTTTATGTTGAAATGTTATGTGTTTTTTATTTGGCTTCAATAAAAGAATTTTGATTGATTGATTGATTGACGTATTTTCATTGGTCATGTCATAAGACACATGCATTCATTTAGAATTACTCTTCAGAAATATTAGCGGTGCGCACATTTTGTCACTCAACCGGCGTGGAGACCTGTTGGTCCCGCGCTTTCGTATACGACGTTGCGGGCTCATGGGGCCTTCTCGTGCTTTGGATCATTCTACAATCTACAACCTATCATTAAACTGACTATCTTGTTGCAGACCGCTCAAGAAACATTCAAGCCATCTGAAGACGCGCCTTATTCTCAGAGCTGTTAGATTGCCATATTAAACACCCTTTTGCTGTTCTTACAAGGCAGTCTACAAATAGCCAGATACATACGCTGGTTATAAGGGTACAACAATATGCCTCTCCAGGGCGTGAGATGATCTGATATAGGGGTCTAATTTAACGAAGAGCAAGGTTAACTAGTATGCAAAATATAATTGCACGGAGTCACACGCTGACAGAGTTAGAATCTCTCTGAAGTGATAACGACTCGCGTATACTATAGAATAGGCCTATCCAGTTCCAATCTATTTGGTAATCAGACTTGAATGCGAGACTTAAAACTTTGAGACCGAGACAGTGCATGGGGACCGACACCGAGATCGAGGCAGTGGGGACCGAGATCGAGATACAAGGTCCAAGATAGTTCAAGACAGTGTTAACCGCATATTATTTTCGAAAGTGATGGAAATTCAAATGGACCGAAATCCTGAAAACTATTTTTCTCTCCACTGCTCAAGTCTACTACCAAGGACAAGTCACTAAGTCAGCCGATCACCTGAATAGTATAAAGAAATTAAATATCTGAAATCTTCTAAACGATTCTAAAATTTAAACCAACAATATTCCATAAGTTTACGACATAACTCACGTTGAGAAACCAGATGTTGTTCCAATCGTTTCGCTTATGTTTGCTTTACATCAACGCCAAAACGGCACGCCATTTCTTTTGTTTATCCATGACTTCAAATTCCTTGAATGCAAATGTAACTATTTCAGGGTTTTTATTAAACATTTTATGATTTTTCACTGATAGATTATCGAAATAAAGTAGAAATTGCTCTTTTCAACATCTGTGACGTTAATGTTAACCAGAAAAACCGCTTTTCTAAACTTCCGCTGTGCTTAGAACTTCAGACTTAAGTTATTAGTTATCACATCGGCAGAGGACAATTTTACAGCGCATGCAAGAGATTCAGAACTAAAGACAATTTGCGCGACAACTATGGAGACGGCTTAACAAGATAGCAAGACTTTCGCTTCAAGACAGTTTCCAAAAAGTCAAGAAATGACCATGAGACCGAGACAATAGGTTGCGAGACCGAGTCATCAAAAAACCTATCTCGAGAGCAATGTTCCCTCTAATTTCTTGGTGTCTGTGTGCGCATAAAATTTATTTTGTGCAACATTTTTACAAGGAATGTAAAATTCTGTGCACATTGCAGATACGGCATATAGGCCTAATTAACGTTACCGTGTCTTCAACTCACTATTTTAGGCCTACATGTACGTTGCTAAAACTTGTAGCATTTGTTTAAAATATAACGGAGTATGGAGTCAAGGAATTTACCAAGTTTTACATGTAAAAATAGATTTATTAGTAAAACATAAGTGTTTCAGAGATATATTTTACAGACATTTTGGTTTGTGCGCTCCTTGTTTACTTGTGTGCGCTCGTCTTACGACCTCTGTGCGCGCGCACACGCGCACAGCTTAGAGGGAACATTGCTCGAGAGACGTCTCGAGATCGAGACACTGTCTCGAGACCACACAAATCTGTTGGCAATAGAAGTGAGCCATCAGTATTCATTTCAAATAAGAGTTTTCATGACAATGCTGCAAAATTGCCTATTGTGGCCAAACCAAATTGGTTTACAGTCTGGTGACTCTGGTCACTCAACTTCTACGGATTTTAAATTGCTGATTTTGTGTATCGATTTTAGAAGAAATTATTATCTCGTTTTGTGGATATTGCTCGTCCTTCTTGCGATTTGATAGGCCTACCTATTCTACCATATTGCAAGGCAACTTCTGTAGTAGGCATAGGCCTATACACTACATAATATTATTATGCCAGAACTAAATTTAATACTGAGTAGGCCTAGTTTAACATTAAATGCACTAGACCGTCATTATAGAATTAATTGCCTCTACAATTCTAAATTTGCCTAATTTGCCGTTTGTCCTTAAATAACCTGTCCTCATATCTTAAACCTATTTTCTTCGTCACTTTTATCATTGTTTTATGCAATCATTTATGGTTAAATTCAGCCGGATCCAGCCGGATCTGAGCAGACCCATAACCTAAATGTGCTTTTTTTTACAATAATTGACTATGATTCTTGTTTCACACATTTTATGTGTTTTCCGAATAGCAAATAGTGAGCAAATCGGTTAGGCCTATAGATTCGTCAGATAGGCTTAGGTTTTAGATTTGCAACAATTCGAAGATCCACCACCTCTCGATGAGCAATTTAACCACTGGACTTTTATGGATCAATAAACGAATAATCATGAAACGATTGAAACAACTTTAGTTAGCTTCTGTAGTGCATAGCCTATATATGGCTTTTGACCTGACATCTTACACTTTGATTAGCATTTCTTTATGGCGCTGTAGCACCGTGCATAGATTGCATGGGCCTCCGATAGTTAATCCGGCCTTGGTCTAATCTATCATATTTTTGGCCACATTTTCAATGACGTATGCGCAGTGCCTTACATTTCAACCGGTTGCTAATTAAAATCCGTCTTCTTTAGCTGCGTGTTTAGCTGCGTAATTTAAACAGAATTCTGCCGTTGTGAACCTGTGATCCTACGCTGTCTGTTTTCCAGACATTATTGCCAAGAGTACGATAACTTGAAGTGGTGAAAATAGGTCGCGGTAAGAACTCAGAGTGCGATGCTACTAGACAAATTACTCACAGCCGTCTTCCAGTTTCGCGAGTTCAAAGCCCGCCACGATGACGACTCGATCGATCGCTTGAGTCGCCAGTATACGCCTGCGCTGCTCGTCCTCATCACAATCGTCATCAGCGTCAAGCAGTACATTGGCGCCCCTATCGACTGCTGGTGTCCCGCCCAATTCACCGAGTCCCATATAGAGTACGCTAACGCCATCTGCTGGGTCAACAACACGTACTTCGTCCCCTTCGAAGAACCGATGCCACTCCACGGGCAGACGCGACGAGTCATCGCATACTACCAGTGGGTTCCCTTCATCCTCTTGACCCAAGCAATCTTCTTCTTCAGTCCATGCCTCTTCTGGAGAGTGTTCAGCCGGCGAGCAGGGCTCAACGTACCTGGGGTGGTCGAAACGGCCCAGGCGGCCCAGAAGGCGCAGTACTCGGAGGCACGCGAGCAAGGCCTGCGGTACGTCGTGATGCAGCTGGACAGCTACCTGAGACGGCAGAAGAGACCGGATACGGAGACGTGCTGTTCGCGAGCGAAGCAGTACCTCGCCAGGAACTGTTGTCTGTTCTGGGCGCGCTTCTACGGCAACCACCTGTGGTGCGCCTACCTGGTCGTCAAACTCCTTTACCTGTCCAATGCCCTTGGCCAACTGATTCTCCTCGACGTCTTTCTCGGCATGGGACGCGAGTACCTCGTCTTCGGGCTGACCGTACTGCGCAAGGTCTCCGAGGGCCAGGAGTGGGCCGTCTCGGAGCGATTCCCACGCGTCACGCTCTGCGACTTCGAGATACGGCAACAGACGAACGTGCACCGCTACACGGTCCAGTGCGTTCTACCGATCAACCTCTTCAACGAAAAGATCTTCATCTTCGTCTGGTTCTGGCTGCTGATGGTGGCCGGTGCCACGACCGTCAGCATCTTCCAGTGGATCACCCGGTCAGCCGTTCTGTCCACTCAGTCCGTCTATGTCCAGCGTCAGTTGCGCGCCGCTGACCAGGAGAAGCGTGACATCAGGATCGTCAGGCGCTTCACGGATGGCTACCTCAAGCGTGACGGACTGCTCGTCGTCCATCTGATCGCCGTCAATGTTGGGGACCTTGTGGCGGCCGAAGTCCTACACGGTCTCTGGCACAACTCGGGAACGGACAAGAGAGGACTGATGACCGGGGACAGCGATCCGGTGCTGAACAACGGTGGTCAACAGAGACTGCGGGCCAAGAAAAAGGTGCGACTCTTTTGGTCCTCATAGAGTACTTTAATGCAATGTAAACTCATGCATGTATCAAGACATTTGACAATCGTGTAACTTATTGTAACTTATTGTAAAACGAACGTAATGCGAGTGAGAGAATCAATGAATCAATGCGTCCACCAATTAAATACACCTTCTACTGAACGCTAAGAAATAATGGCATACAAAGAATAAGCGAAAAACGATTAAGCAAGTACAGTAAGCCATTCGAGCAGTGGCGTAGCTATGGGTTGTGCAGGTTGTGCAGTGCACAAGGGCCCACGGCGTTCAGGGCCCCCCCGGCGGTCAAGGACCCCGGTGGTTAAGGGCCCCCGGCGGTCAGTGCGGCTTTCCTTACAGAATGTAATCAAATCAACTTAACCAAGTCTAAATCTATTTGTACAGCGTACGCACTCAAGTTTTATTTGCATTAGCAGAGACTGATTTCTGAATGCCCATATGCGTGATTTAGTAAACAACCGGTATGCCATAGCAACAATCTTTTAGTAGCTATCTTTAATCTTTGGCCAGCAGTTTGATGTCATGTCCTACGTCACGGTGGCGTGTTAATAATTTACATCTGGGTTTTTGTTCATTTGTTGATATTTTCCACTACGGCACTACACAGTATTGACAATCACAAAAATTGTGGAAGCAACCCATGGCATCTCAAAACTACTACAATCTCCGCAGTGCGACCTGAGTAAAGCAAGTGATCACTGATCAAGGCATCGCATGAGAAATTTCAGAGCACGCGGAATGAGTACGATTCTATCCGCGACACTGCTGTTAGTCTAGCAAAAGCTTGGGGCATTAAAGATCATTTCGCTATCTTTCCAGCTCAGCTGTTGTAATTTCGCTCAAGCTTTCGTTCGAAGTTGTCAACGAAGTCAACCATCTTCGAAATTGCACAACTGTTACTCGTAGACCATTATGCTCTGTCGTCTACATTCAGTGATGTCTGCACTGCCTACATGTTGCTGCTAACTTTACCTGTGACTGTTGCAACATGTGAAAGATCATTTTCAAAACTGAAGCTCATCAAAAACTATCTAGGCCTATATGAAGTACCATGTCAGAAGACCGGCTGAGCGACCTGGCAATGTTGTCAATAGAAAATGAATAGGCCTATCCCAAAAAGCTTGATAGGCCTACTTCAAAAGTGGTGGATATTTTTGCGCAAGAGAAATCGCGCAAACGACCGTTTTAACTTTTAGCATTCCTCTTCTTAGATTACCGTAGACTATAGACTTGTCAAAATTTGATTATCTGACCTTTTATGTTGTATGCAACAGCGTTTTTTGCACAGCGTTTTTGTTTGAAATCGAATTTGGGGGGGGGTTCAAGGGGCCCACCACCAAAGCTCTGCACAAGGGCCCCCAAAATCCTTGCTACGCCACTGCATTCGAGTCTTTTCCTGAACACCAACAATTCGTTTATTCGTTACCATATTCTTTGGTAGGCCTATTATACCACTGATCTTTGATATCGCCCGTGGCCTTCTTACTAAGGTTGCTCCAAGCTCAGAAGTGCACACGCCGAGGCGGCGCAGAAGCAATTATATTGCAAGGCAATTGTGCGCGAAGGACTTGCTCAAGGTCCCTACGCGGCGGCTTGAGGTGGATTCGAACCTGCAACCCTCCGAACATAATTTATCCCTACACCACCGAGCCCCACTATACTGTATACCGGTATCTTAGTAATTGTCTGGGCTTTCAGGTGACGAACCGTTGGCTGACCCTGAAGCGAGTCTTCGTCCGACGGAGAAGACGAGATGAGCCAACGACTTCCGCCAGATCTGCCGCAGCTTCCGACAAGTTCGCCTGTGACGTTGTCTAGAAAGCGCGGACTTCCGTACGTCAGCAATGTACCAATCAACCGCGGTGTTTACATCCAATTACCAACCTCAAGAAGTCTTTGGGACAACCTAGGCCTACACGCCAACTGGGATAATTCGGTTGCTTAAAAATTCGCTAAATCTCGCTAATACGCAATGCCAGCTGCTTTTATGGAAGTTTAAACAATGCATTGTATTGTGAAGTAAAGGTGGCACACGAGCCTCACAAGGAAAATATCTATCACGGGATGGACTGTGCATCTGTTTAGCTGGTTGTAGGCCAAGCCTGCTGTTCTTGTTGGCACGGTTTATTAATTAGAAATCGTTGCTATAGATTTAGGTCTACATTATCATATACGCAGTATAAACACATCTGATTGCCTACACTTGTGAACTGTGACCAATTATAGCCTGCAAATCAAAAGGTCGTCGAACCATCGGTGTGAACTTTGTGAAGCACCCGTGGAGAAGAGCGAAATGTATGGCGAAAATATACCTTTAGTGGGAGGTGGCCTGAACGTGTGGAATGAAAAGCAAAGCCTATAATTATGGGCAGGAGCAGTGTAAGGGAAAATGTCTCTTCAACAGGAGTATGGTGTGAACCAGCGGGGAGGGGATTTGTAATCTGTAACAGATAAACAGCTGAGTGGCTGTTATTCAAGGATATTGTCAAGTCTCTGGAATTGAGAATATGATTCAGTATAATCACAGAATAGATAAAGCTTTATCTATTCTGTGGTATAATTCACTAGAAGAAGAGCATAGTCGAAATAGTGCCAGCGTTTGCAAGCTTCAATTTATTTCAGATTTAAAGAACTAACGTTTTTCTAATTGCCTTTTATTTGCTTTATATCTTCTTCCCACCCGTCCAGTTCACAAGGGGTCGCCCATGACGTCCGCAACGAGGGGAATGGAGGGCCATCTCAATGCGGTCAAATACGGACAAGGGGAGGGGTCATGACCAGTACGGACGTCCTCATCCAAATTTGATACTCAGTTTTTTTATTCAGTAGGCTTAAGCCTACAACCTGTGTCTTAAACACCAACTTCATTCGGATGGTAGGCAGTCTCGCATTGGTTCGTCATTAGTAATGCTCCGTTGCAGACAACTCAATAACCATTTCGTCAGCGTGCACAGGCAGTAGCGTAGCCAGGAAACAATTTCGGGGGCTTCCATTGGACATGGTCGCAAAGTTAAGTTTTTTGTATTTCGCATATAAAAGCCTATAAAATATTTCGGAAATTTATTTGGGGGTTGAACCCATAATCCAACCCCCCTAAATACACTCATGCGCACAGGGACTTTGGAAAAATACTTTAAAAGAATTATGATGATTACAAACGTGGATCCGAGTTTGGTATGCAAAAGCAGCCGAAAGGAAAAGTCTGTTGATAGTTATATTAGGAGTCCATGCAGAAACACACCGAACGACTTTTGTAGCCATTTAATACTGTTGTCTTCTGATGTTTTCTTATCTTTAGAAACCGTTCTTTTCAGCCGTGCTGGGTATGTAGCACCTCTGAGTAGGTATCTTGAAGGGGCACTATATCAAGTTTACATTGATTGATTGATTGTAATGCTTGCAATTCGGCCAAAACATCCTTCAACTTCCAGAAATATCTACCTAAGGACCAATATTGAAAGAGGCATTAATAAATGAGTGAATTATACATAGCATACTTCAGTGTACCTCACCTGGCACAAAAATCTGTAAAGAATCATAAATACATTAGGTAGAATGTTGATCAAGTCCTATGAACGTTTTCAGAAAATGCATGCTTAGAATCAACATCTTTTATTGGGCCACCACTTACAAACCACTTCATACATGAACTGTCAACTGGATATCTGCTTCACAGTTTAAAACATACAGCGCACGTAATAAAAATCATCGATGCAAAAAACCCAACAACCAACAACAAGGACAACAGGACACAACACCCACAACCAGACACTTCACATGTATATCATGTGTCATGTCAGGTTCAGTTTTTATTTATAGCTTGTAATACATTACCCAAAACCTGTTTCAGTTTAAGCTGAAAACTGGCGTCAGTTTTGAACCAAACCAGTCAACTTCTGAAACAGGTTTTCGTTTCCCTCGCTCCAGCTGCACCCATTTATGGTGTATAAAAGTTGACGGCCTTTGACGCCATACGACGTCATTACAACCTTGAACTGATGCTGAACTTAGTGTCACATTAATCATCACACCTTAAGAAACAGTAAGAAATAATGTATATTTGGACTTACGTAATTCGAGATTCAATCCAAAGCAAACCAATTTTACCTGAGCAAATAAGCAAGAAAACGGACCACATATTCATTGTGCACTCATATTATAGAAGCTCGATAAAATCTAGTTTGGAAATTGGCAGATCTCTTGGCGGCTGAGGTCAAACATGACAACAGCTGTTGAACAACCATACAACCACTCCTTACGGGTTGCATGTCTGGATAAGAGACCGCCAATTTTAATACTAAATGAATTCAACCTCCAGGGGACACTGAGCTGAAAGACCCATGACTTTCCCAAAAACCAACTCTGAAGTATTTTTGCAAAAAATCAGTCAAATGTGTTTTTTGGATTAAGCAAGATGGGTTGTAGATTCGCTACAATTCATTTGAAACTTGTTTATGCTTTCACAAACAGAACCAAAAAAAATATTTAAGCAGTTAGTCAACAAAAGCCTTTATTTCTGATAAAAACATGCATTTGTAAATATAAAGCAATACTGGTCATTAAATAATAGGTGATATTTTAAATGTCTTAGTGGACTACTCTTGCAAATATTAACCCGACTTGGTTTTATTGCACCATCGGCTGATGCCAGACGTAGGAGTGACAGAAGCGACTAATTAATAATACAAATAATAGTTAAAAGGCAAGCTGTAATGATAAGCACAAATGTACATACTCAAGCAACTAAATTTGATGTCACCATCATGTAAACCAAATCTTACATGAGGAAGTAAAAATATCAATACGATGAGAGGCAGGAAACTGGGTCAAGGCATATCCTATACATAGGCTGCTGGTCCCACAGCAGACTGGAAACTAGAAACCATAGCAACCAATTGTTATATTTAAAGCCAACCATTCACGGAAAGGTACCACTGAAAGCCAACCAATCATAGTCAACGATTACTAGATGACCCAGTTTCCTGCTGTTCCAGTCAAAATTTATTGATCCATCTTCCCATATCCATACTCCTTGACATAAACAATCCTCAATTCCGTGAACCTTACGTCATAGCTCTACATAATAACTGCAGATTATCAAAGACTGCACATTATAAGCAAATATTGAACACGTAACAGAATAAACGAGTCATATGCTATCCTCATATTCTTCACCAAAGGATCTGAGAAGGAATAGAATATGAGAAGAGATATTGCAAACTCAGTAAAAAAGCAGAAAACTGGGTCAAGGTTTCCCTCCAAAATGCATCCAAGGTCCCAAAGTAAGACTGGAAACCACTGCACCCAACTGTTCGATTTAAAGGCTATTTAAAAGTTCTATTTAAAATCACGAAATAATATCGCTGCAAGTCAACCAATCATGAACAACACAGTCTGCATGACCTAGTTTCCTGCTGCCTCAACCAAATTCGCATAAGCGATTGCATAATCACTCAGTCTCAAAGCATCTGTTTTTAAATTGATGTCAGTGAGTTACATGATTATGAGGTATAAAGAAGTCATTAATTTCCTAGATTTTAAATAAAACATCATAAAAATCGACAACAACTGAAAGCCTTTTCATCAACAAGTGATAAGCACAACGGGCGTCAATGGATTAAACACGCTCCTTACTCGGTTCAGAAACGAGACGCTTAAAAATCATAACCACAATCACTCAATTATGCAGTGCCAATTAATCTACTCATAATCCACTAATAATCATAATCTGTAATCCACCCTTATAACTTTTACAGCGTCATTGTAATAGTGCAGTAGGCTTCAATTGACGGCCCTCTAATATAGATCTCGTGGTGCCAATGACCTTACATTAAGTGGTCAGACTGATGGACGTTTCAATTCAGGAAGCTCCTCAAATACGCTGTAAACTGTAAGAGGAAGCTCCTCAGTGGATGGCTTCACGAAAATGATGCTATGAGCATTTATATAGCGCCTTTAACATATGTCACGAAAGCCCTTCACTTGCGTTATAGTTAAAAAGAATGCCAAACTTTTCATCTGTACACAAGTGATGGTAAAGCAACGTGATGTTTGCACGCAAGTAGACATAGTAGTACTATACGAGCCATCAGGAAGCTCTCCAGTTCAAACAAGGTTCAGTCAGCGACAAGTGACATCTCCAGTTACCTGAGCATCATCATTTGCTAGAGATCAACTTTCTCTTCCTAGAGAATGTAAATACTATTAAGGATAATAATGCAGGCTGAACACTTGTAAGTACTTACAAAACCTTTTCAAATTGCTTATCTTCGATAGGCTGCCTTTCACCTTAGTCAACTGATCTTCTGGATATTAACCTCGTTATTGTATTGTATCTATCAATTTATATAGCGCCTGTCGCAGTGCACACCAATCAGAGCGAAAGACCCAGAGAAAAGAAAGAGGTCTTCAGACAACGAAAAGAGGCACTTGGCCCACCAGTTAGTAAACAGGAAAGTGTCAAAGGAGGAAGCAATTTCCATAGTGCAGGGTCAATGAAGGCAAAGGCTCGCGTTTTAGCCATAGCAGTAATGGCTTGGTTTGGCGTGCCATTGGTTGATGCATTGTGCATTAGACACGAGCACAACAGAAATTACAAATTAATAATAATAATACTTCAAAGGTGATAGTTTAAGTGTCTGATTGAGAGAATACACAAATGCATACATCCATTTCAAGAATGAACCTTATTCTCAATCCACGGTTTGGGCAAATTAACCTCAGCAAAATGGTATTCAATTAAAAAGCCGCTGCAGTAATCAGCTGACTGTATATGAATTGGCTTATATATGAGATTGACCAGTTAACAGAAAAAGATAGACTCTGATTGACAGCAATGGCCACTATTAGATCAATGAATCAAAGGGTCATTCAATTGACTGGCCAATGTAAAACTGTTAACCCATCAATCAATAAATCTCAAGCAGCTACTTGACCAGTCAATTGACCAATCTCAATCAGCCAATAAATCAATCTTGATCAGTCACCCTAACCAGCAATGGAGCTACCTCAACCAGCCAATCAATCAATATCACTTAGTCAATCACTCAACCAGCCAATCAATCAATATCACTTAGTCAATCACTCAACCAGCCATTCAATCCCTTTTAGCCTAGATGCTGTTAAAGTTTGTTTCAAATCTTCTGCAGGCTAATACTGCTTTAAAAGCTGCAACGGAGGTAAGTATATTCCTCTTCACAATGTCCTCAGAGCGACAACTCAACACTTCAGTCCTTTACTTGAAGGATTTCTTGCCTGAAGCAAACATACGAGCAGTCCAAGACTTCTTCTAAGAGTCCTTAGTGTCACTTGAAATTTATAACGCCACACTCGGATAAATTCAGTGCTTGTAAGAGGTACTAAAAAGATGCAAGATAAGTAAAAATATTCTGATACATACATACAATTCCCACACCCAGAACTCAAAAGGACCCAATGATTCCAATAAATTTTCGCAATTTTCCAGCGACAAACATATAAAACACATAAATATTTGAACATTGATAATGAATTATTGCTGACAATAGTAACAGCCTCATACATATTACTAATGGGTACTTATAATGACATTTAAACATCATACTGGCTAGGACAGAGAGCGGCTCTGAGTAGATATCTTGAAGATGCGCTATATAAATGTTCAGTTATAGAGCATCTTTTATGAACCTCCCAAAGGTACTGAAATATGGCTATGTAGCAGATCTACAGAGGCACGGCTCAAAGATTCCTATCATTCATATCTCATCATTATCACCACAACCTCTTAGCATTTCCATTATCATCATCACAGAAGTGGCATTGTTATGGTGGGATGTAACAAATATAGTTAAGCCACATAGCCTACGTCTGCAGTCTAACAATTACCTGACTGCATAAATTTTCATTATGCACACAAGACCACACCACTATTAAACTGCCTTAAAATTCTTGAATCCACCTTCACAAACATCATGGTTTAGTTTAGTTATTTATTGCACTTATTTCACACAAGGTCAAAACATTTAGATCGGAGGATCGATTAGATTACAGATCCCAAGGCAAATGGACCATTCTGCATTGTGATTGTAATTTAGTTTCTGGCATTTATATATAGTGCTATTCTATAATGCGTAAAGAATCAGCCTCTACTGCTGAGCCAGTGTATGTTAAGCACTTGCTTATTAAATGTCCCTACACATGGACAGATCAAATCTATACACCACACATTACACCACATACTCTCAAACGCTGAGATATGCCAATAGTATAAAGGTAATTACTATTACTGTTAGTTATAATTTCATTAAACAAAATGCAGTATTATTGTTAGTAGTAGTAGCAGTAGTAGTGTTAATAAATATGATGCAGTATCAGTCAAAAACAAAGGCCACTGATGAACCAAGACAATTGTTTTTATCAGCTGCATTAAAACCCATCTGCTGTCATTAAATACATATAAATTTGTAATAAAATACATGCATACCAATCACAATTGTAACTGCCTGCAAAGCCTGGCTTACGTTGGCATTGCATTAGACAGCAAGTGCCAAGAACCCTCGTGAAAATTGCATGTTTTCTTGTCAATAGTAAAGTTATGTTTCTCAGTATGCAAGATTCTACACAAATGCTTTAAAAAAATTGTTAGTGAAACTTGATATAATTTCACTACCTAGTGTCGATTAAAGCTTGTGACGACTAAAGCTTTTTATAAGCAAAATTAATATACAGCCTGCAAGTTAACAGGTCTTCTGTGTGACATACATGGCCTTTCTGAGAGAATAATTCTAGATCTATTTCACAGCTAATCAGCTTTCTCAAACACTGGTGTTTCCCGACTTTACGCTGGGTTAATTCAGGCATGGTAACAATCTCGTTTAATTCTTTTGGTTGTATTTGAACATGTCCTTTGTTGCTAACAAAGAACACTTCATTCCAATTTTCTGTAAAGCATAGACCAACACTCAAACCCGATTGAAAATGACTGCAATTTAAAGCCATGCAACGTCTTCGACAAATACCATTTTTTAAACATATACCAAAAACGAGGACGCCACAAAAACACCAACTACACACACAGTCCAGAAACACTACTTGTCTGTTGCACTCCATTAACATGGAGACAATAACAATAATTATTACAGTAATAAAAATTACAATCACAAAAGTAACAATAACAATAATAATTTAAACACAACAGCAGACTATTAAGAATAGTAATAATAATAATGCTAATAACTATAGTAATTCAAAATAACAATATTAGCAAATCCCCATGTGCTTTCAGTGATAATAATTAGTTCAGTATTGAAAATAATGGCAAAATTATTTTTAGTAACAATAAAATTTAAAATAATTGTAGTCTGACTGTTCATAACATTATCTAATTATATTGTTAGAACCACAAAATATATTACCAGATAAAAAAGTACATGTACCGTATGCCAGATTTCTATAGATTACATCTACGACAATTCTATATTTTAAGATTCATGTACGATTTCAAGGAAATAAAAATAAGCAAACCATAATATTTATAAAATTACAATGTTTCATACATATTGTTAAGCATAGTATTCAATAATAAGTTTTAAGAATATAAAAAGCATAAAATCAAGAAAATATAGGCATATTTATAGAAAATAATATCATTAATAATATTGATAATAAGAAAATACGCGTAGGCCTCAATACTGCATGTAACACGGAAACCCACAACACAACGAGGCTTTGCCATGTTTATATGGAACAACGGTTTCTGTACAGCATTCAGTCATTCACAGCATCTCGTAGCCTTTCCTATGGCTTTGTAAAGTGGTCGAAAATACTTTGCAACAACCCGACTACTGAATATGCTGGCAAAAGATGATTGCTAATGAAAATAATTTTGCAACATGCAACCTACAGCGACTCAAATAAACCTTGGCTAAACACACACGATGTTTCAACCGATTCTGGACCGGATCAGGGGAACCTGAGGCCCGAATAATGCATCACCACAACCTGGAACGGTCCTACGGCAAGACTGTCTTCTAATATTTCTAGGATGATATGGCTAACTATGCAAACACCACAGTCAAACATGAGCAAAGGTCAAATACAAAATCCGTCATGGTGCTGAGATAGCAGTATCTGCTTAAAATCACAAAAACCCCAAGGTCATCATAATTGCACTATCTTTTGAAGCCAAAACGTGCACCACAGGCTTGTGTTACAGCAATCTAATCTAATCTAATCTGAACATTTGTAAAGCGCTTCTCACAGCAGAGCTATTCAGAAGCAATGAGCATGAGTTGTAAATTCTGGATCCAAGTCTTTTTGCAAGTTATCAAAGAATTTATGTTACAGTGACGCATGCTACTTATAGTGAGTTTTCAGCATATTTATGAAATGTTTCTGAAAATTAACTTTCAAGACGCTCTGTACTGAAATTAGTGAAGAAATTTGGGCAAATACATGTCGTAATTTCTGCCTCATATTTCAACACTTCTTTGTACAAATTTGATGGCACACTTGAACGCAACCATATCCCGTTTAGTTTTTCTGGAAAATTCTGTATCTTTAAATACAAAATTGTTTCCGAAAGCAGTGCAATTTCACTTTAACATAAGAAATTGGGTTAAAAACTCAAATTTTGCATCAATGTTACTTTGTAATAAATTTCATATCAAAAGCATTCCGACCAACTTCTACAAAAAGTAAAGTCCCCAACTATTTCACTTTTATGAAAAAAACTGGTCTTTAATTCTGGCAAACCAGTAAAAAAGCGCGCAATTTTCAATTAACTTACCCTAATCTAATCCCCGACACATTGTAGCACCGTGCTATAGAAACACATTAGGCGTCAATCAATAATCTAACAAAGATTGAATAGTGAAACTAACCACATTCAGACTTTAGTTGGATAGCCAGGTCTTAAGGGTTTACTCTCGCAAATAAATGACGTACTCGTAAATATAAAAGGTTTACTTTTATACATAAAAGGTGTACTCACATAAACTGGTGTACTCTAGTAAATGAAATGTACACTGGTACTCCTATAACTCTTATAATCAATTCTGTCAATTTGATTTTAGACAAATCTCACCAAAAACAGATTATTTCGAAAGACCAAAAACCATCATAATGACTCAGACTCAGTGTAAATCTTGTGTTTACCTGAAGTGCAAAGGCTCTACACGTCATCTAAAAGAATCTCGGGCTTTGGCAATGACCTCTGTTCATGTCGACGGTGTTGGTTCTCTCAAAAAGAGTGCATCTGAGCATACATGACGAAGGGTTTGCAACAACAAGTCATACCAACGACCCCCGCAAAATCTTTGTAGCACCTCTCTAAACATGCTAGCCTAAACACCAGAGAGGCAGCACAGAGTGAAACTGGTGTAAACTTCTCCGTAATTCTCAAGGTCCCAGTTACACTCTCTGGCCATTTCATTCCCTCTCATCTAGATATGAATATGTTTACCTGAACATCGAAAGTTGCCGGAAACCCACCTCACTTACTGGGTCATTCGATGAAACTACGAGGTGTTTCAAAGCCTGGCTGGCACTTACAATTTATTGGGCATGATGAAAATATTTGGTGGCTCAAACAGCTAAAAGCTTGACAAAAGTAACAGGGTCTTCTTGAAAATTTTGAGGTTGCTCCAAATATTGCCAATTTTGCCTGAGACAAAAATTGAGGCGTACCTCAAGTTTATAAATTATTTGGGCCTTTTGAGAAGTTTACACCACAACCATGCAGGGAGCACAGTGTAGATGATTTGACTCCAGAGTGGATCCAATTCTAGAAATGGAGAAGGTCGCGATGACTGCAGACTGTTTCTTGTGACAGAGGACAATGCAGATGGATCGGTGGGCGACGTTACATGACGTCGCATTTTCCATTTCCATTCTTATTTTTCAGGCGAGACTTTGGATGATATTTCTCTAGATAGGCTAGCTGCTTGGCATTGATAGCACCTCGACGCTTCCTGTCAACCACAGAGTAAACAAAAACTCAGAGCTCATAGCATCTCCATGCTTCCTGTTATCCAGAAACCAAATAACCATAAAACACTGACAGCCTTTCGATCACCAAAGCCATTCACTCATCCAACAAATTCATAAATTTATATAGCGCCTCATCAAGGTATCAACTCAGAAGCAATACCAATCCAAGCTCAACAAAAGAGAACACCTTTCAAGTGCTGACGAAAGGTGCTGAGCAACAGCTAAAGTCCAAATCACCTTCTTTTCTGGAGCAATGCAAGTGCTGTCAACTAGAGAGTGACGTGGTAATTTTTCCTGAAGTAAAATCGTGGTTAAACTAACGCGATAATGGAGACAATTTCGGTTTTACAGCGGTAATAGGTTTACTGTCGCGGTACTGGAGAATGAACCAGCTATAGTAATAATGTTTTCTAGGTGGCAGTGTAATTAACTAAGGTATAAGGATCCTGAGTGGCCGAGTGGGTTGGTGCCCGCTCTCCGCACCGGCGCCCCGGGTTCGCTTCCCGGTCGGGTCGGATTATCAGAGATTAATTTCTCGGATCTTTACTGCGGGTGGCTCGGTCGCATTATAAACGTGGAGTACAATACAACACACAATACAACACATCACAATACAACTGGGGCGCGGTGGTGTAGGGGTATGTTCGGTGCCTTGCAGCTGGAGGGTTGCGGGTTCGAATCCACCTCAAAGTCGCCGCGTAGGGACCCTGGGCAAGTCCTTCACTCGCAATTGCTCATGCGCTTCGGCGTGAAACTCCGATTCAGCGTTCGCGCAGTAGTCGGGAGCGCCTCTGAATGGGAAACCTGGTTGGGGCGCTATAACAAGTGTTCAAATACAATACAATACAATACAATATAGAACCGTGATAATGGTAACTATTATAGCTCTATAGTCTAGTAATTAGTCTACCTCTAATATGAAATGTCCAGATACATCATATTTGGAAGACATTCTTTCATTTTGGAAGCAGGCCAATACGTGGCCAAAACTTGCAGCTGTGGCTAGGACACTTCTGGCTATTCCTGCCACAGAGACATTATATCTTAGAGGGCGCTTACAATAGTAGGGTGCTCTATAGAGGATCGACACACCCAACTTAGTGAGGGATCGGTCAATGATCTGTTATTCCTACATGGACTAAATAAACTGATAGTCAGAAAACTCAAAACGTTTTGTATCTAAAATTGTGAATGAATGTAGTAGTCACTACCAGTAGTCATTCTTAGAGCAACGAGTACAATCTCAAATCTAGTTAGTCCAGGGTGATGTTGACATGGAAATTTTTTCCTTAAGCTGTTAACTAATCAGAGATAGTTAAGACCTGGCTAATGCAGACTTTCGATAAGATAATCAGTTTTATGTGTGTTTTATTAATTAAATCAGCTCAATTGTTTTTTTCTCATTTTAATTGGTGAGCATTTTTGCAGGGAATGTGATATAGTCCTGCGGGGTGGAGTGGGGATGGGAAGTAAACCTGCGGCCCTGCGGGGGATCGAACAGGGATGGGGGACAAAACCTGCGGGATGGGTTGGGGATGGGAAGACTTACTCATTGTGGGATGGGGATGGGGATGAGATTGTGTCCCCACGTCACTCTCTACTCCTGTCAACCATCAACTCTGCAGAAGAATCTGTCAGGAAGGGTGTCTTGGTTTGGTACTGCATGTGAGGTATACGAAGGTGCTACATCAAATGTCTAGATACAAACATACATACATGTAGCAATGCTTACATCTTGTGATCATCAGTATTTGCTTTACAATGACGATGGACATGAGCAGTGATGATTAACCAGAGCCAACATTCACTGCTAAAAACACCATTCCCAATGCTCCAAGATATGCACTTGTTCCCTTGACCTCATTTTCAGACGATACCAGTTTCATTGCTTGGGGAGAGCAGCGATCATTTGTAAAGGATTGGTCCAAAGAAGTTAGTAAGAGTCAGCTTGGGAGGGTCCAACTGGTAATCGTTAGATCACAGGTGAGTTAAACTGTATATATATTCATAGGCTTCTCATAACTGATTGGGCTTTTTGAAAATCCTCCCAGACACCCTTCCCAACAGATACACTGCCACTCCCTTATCCTGTTGGTTCAATCAATCAGTCAAACAACACATCCATACAACCACCTGCTGTTGCTCATAAACAATTCATTATATCTCAAAGAACCTCAACATAACCTCTTTGTCATAAATCAATCAATCAAAAAAAGAAAGCAAAAAGGCTCCATGGGGCATCAGTAATAAGTAATCCATAAAAACCAATAAATAGTACAAATTCTGATAATTATTTGTAAAATCCACAGACAATGAGGACTGCATGAAACCAGAAAATAGCATAATTTCTAATTCAGAGATAATTAGGACATTTTATTAACATTATTTACTAATTTAAGCAATAACATGCAAATAAGATAATTTTCTAATTCAGAGTTAATGTATAAAATAATCATACACTTGCTAATTTATGGCTATAGATCTTTACTACTGAAAAGTCATTAAACAATTTTACACGGACTTTTTACACACACTTCAAGCACCATATTATACTGATTCTTTTATAGTGGTGCTACATAAATTTATGAGGTAAACGAAGAAGCTTACTCTCGGATGAGTTCCACAGCATCTTCATACTTCATCCCGAGCTCAATTAAGGCTAAGGCGACGAGAACAGGAGCTCTGCAAAAACACAGATATGGCACTATAAGATACGCTAGAAAATTAAGGCACGTTACCATGACAGGGACAAAACGGGCGTGCTACCATGAGGCAAGGTAAAAAAAACAGGTAGGTCCCACAAGTAAGCTGAAATATTTAACCTTTTTTGATGACCTGTTTTAGTTTCTCAGATCTATCATTACCTTTTCTAACTTTACAAGTATGGAACACAACTCTCACTTTAACCAGTTTTGGGACGGTGGCAATTCAAAGGTGAACCCCATAATAAAATGAGGGCCATGGCTGAAATGGTCCCCTAATGACGAGCCAAGCATGTACTTAAAGTGACTGGGAAACCAATGCAGCTCATCATTAAAGTGTTAATCCTTGATTCCCCTACAAATTGTACCCTCAAGCAATCTGTAGGGCACAATTTCCTTTCATTTTGGGGTCATGGCCTAACTGGCCCTTCATCTGGCTGTTGTCCCCTCCCCTATAATGTGCTCCCTGATGAAAACATTGAGACCAAACGAACTACCTTCCGAGCCCGGCAATGCAGTGGACCGCGATGCAACAATTGGAGTCATCGGTGAACCTTTTCCTTAGCAAGTTGAACCATTCCGTCACGACATCCTCTGGGGGTGGAGTACCATCGTCAAATGGCAAGTCCTGTTGTAAAGTATCACAAAGTAATGTACCTCAGTTTGCACCCCTCGAGTGCCTTGTTTTGCTAGAGGCCTTACACAAGTTAACCAGTATATAAATACAATAAAAGCCTACTTAATTCTTTATATAGTTCATCAGACAATTTTCAGACTTACTAAAAGGTACCATGTTGACTGTCTTGACACAAACAAACATACATTAACACACACAAAGGTACATATAAACACATACATAAATACAGAGACATACACATAAATATATAGGTATGTACCTACACACCACACATCCTTACACACAACACACATATATACATACATAAATACATACACACATACAGTGACATACTTACACACTGCACACATACATACAAATATACACAGTGGCAGCACTTTTGTAAGGTACTTAAGAGGCACTATACATAAACGTCTGGATAACTGACTAACATACATGTGCAGTGGTGCACACTCAAAAAAATAAAATGCATATAAAATCACAAACACACATATACATTATATATATACAATATATATATATGCTTGTATAAACATATATACATACACACAAAAACAATTTGCTTGATCAATCTAGTCAAAACACATATTGCAATATGTCTGGTGTAAGCAGAGAATATTGTGGGAAACAAACCACAACGCTGATTCCTTCATCGGTGAGCTTGCTGACTTTGTAAGATGGATCACAGACACGAACAACGTCCTTGACATTGTGCCTCTTCAGTTCCTGGAAAACCCAACATTCCAGCTAATCAACGTGGAATGCAAAGCAAGACACAGATAAATGTTTAAGTACACATACAATCCAAGGTCACCAAAAGAACATAAAAAACTAGAGCCTTGTCTCACTTGCCCTCCACTATGTTCTGGTCAAGGACTGAATTATTATGATTTATGAAGGAGTTTCAATGTAAAAGTTGAAGCAAATGTGTCTGCTAAAATCTAAACATGATTTATAAACAACATATTGTAACTTTAGGTGCGTCCATAAATTAAGCACTTTCAACCCAGTGGTATGTGAGTCCTGCATTTATATGGCGCCTCTATCCAGTGCACAAGGCAGCAGCATCTCGTTCTTATTTACAGATCATTCACCATCTGCAGGGCAACATAAGTGCCAAACATATCTCCTGTCAAAAACTTTTTCGGTGACCCTATCCACACATCAATTCATTACTGTTGGCATCTCAGGAGAAGCCAGGAAATGGGAGGTTGGAAGGGGAGGGCACTTGCATTTTGCGCCAAATGCCACAGACTGCACGTGTGATCTCTCCTACGCCAACCCATGCTGGAGGCAACCTTGGTTGGCCACGTGCCATAGCACAATGCGTCAAGTGACTTCTGACTCAGGTATTTGTTTGGTATTTTTTAAGCTCTTTTATAACAAGAGTGAATAGCCTATAAACTCCAAGCTAAAAGTTGAATGAACACGCTAAATTATAGAAGTTCAAATATAAATCCTTTATGATAAAAGCTGAACGACAAAAGTTAGTTCCTGCAGCATTAATATCTGCTGCAGTATACAACAGGATTCTAAAAGCAAGCCATATTTAATGCACACCAGCCAAAACTAGACAGACCTTTGTGGTGTAGGGTGCAATCCTAGAAAGATCATTTTACTATTTCATACATGTATCATTTTCTGCTTTGCCCAATATCATATGAATTCGTGTTTCTGGTAACTGTATCAATGTGTATCATCATAATTTTATCATCTGTCATCATCATCACCAAACTGTTCTGAGTCAACTGTCCATCTCAGACTACAGTTCATACCCTACCCAGTTGGAGCATTGAAGAAGAGCAGCACAGAAGTCGCTTAAGCTAGCCCCAAAAGTCAGCCATGGGTATGAAGTGTCAGTGACTTCATTTTCTTAACCTTGGCATATGAGGGTGGGTGGCCAGTCCTCTCCCTTGCTGCCTGGTCTTCCCACTAACAGCATACTTATCATAGCTGAGTTGGCTAGGGGATGCAAGATGAGCGCAATCTCAAAAGAAATACGAAATTTCTGTCTTGTTGGGGATTTGAACCCCAACCTCTCAACTGAAAGTCCATCATGCTCACCACTAGACTATCGTGCACCCTAGCTGCAACATAAGCAACTTGGAAACTGCACGTTTTTCAGCTGCCTCACCTAAAACAAGCAGCTTACCAGCCATACAAGTGGCTTACTTATCTGTTTTGCGCAGGTAAGCAAACACTCACAAAAGCTTATCTGAGGATAAGTGGCAACGTTTGTTTCAGGAGAAAAATGTAAAGTCTCTGTTTTCTGGTTTTCAGAGAGGCAGGCAAACAAGCAAGCAGGCGGGCAAGCAGGCAGACAGAAAGGCCGACACAGGGAGGGGCGAGTGATGGGAACCATTTCCAGGAATCGACAAAAGTCCAATGAACTTAGCAAATGACTAAACGATGCCATAACTGCTGTACCTAGTTATGGCACAGAAAAACTAGCAGCAGTGCGGCAGGTTTGCACAGACTAACAATAAACACTGTCTACGTCATTACTACACTCTAGCAGGCTCAGTGGAAAACAGTAACACTGTAACAGAATAGAAAAAACAGATTACAATTTCTGATTACAGTGTCACTTGAAGAACTGATAGTTTCTGCATTATTTGATATTGTAGTGAAACAAGGTATCAATAGAAGTCAGTGTATTCTACTGACTACTATAACAGTGCACTATAAAAGTCCTTGAAAAGTAGCCACTGATATATTGGCTATTAGTACAAGACGGAAGTCAATCATAGACCAGCCATGAGGGAGCAAGGTAATTTAATGCAACTAAACATTTTAACAGCAATATCAAGTGCCTTTCAAAGACTCATAAAAGAATTAGAAAGAGAGGAATAAATTAATAAGAAATGACCTAAGTACAATGGATGGATAGAAGGATAAAATATATCAATTCAAAACAAGCTGAGAAATTATATAAACGCCGCAGTGTTGACTGGCACTGTGCCAGTCGGCCAGAAAGGAGCTAGACGTGGGCCAAGTGGATAAAGGGGAGGACGTTTCAAGGTCATCCTCATGGCAGAAGATACTGAGTGCATAGCGCCACAGGTACAACAACACCACCACCAACGCACTGCCAAACAAACACATGTGACCTTTAGGCACAAGGCAGTTCGGCAACACCTTTAGAAAACATGACCCAGTTACAAGACACTGGAGGGAAACGAGGAGAGTAAGAGGAACAGACCAAAGGAAAGGGAAAAGTACAAGCATCCAGAGCAGCAGCAGGAGGAAGATGATGAAGAGGATGAGAAAGAGAGAGGGAGGGAAGAGGAGAATTAGGAGGAGAAAACAAGACAAAAACAAGAAGAGAAGTACAGCAAAATGAGAAAGATGAGCAGGAAGAAAAGGAAGACAATGAAACTCGATGAATTATTCACTGCATGAATCAATCAATCAATCTGGTCATATATCTACCTGTATATATCTTCGTTTATTGAATCATTCTAGATGGCAGACCAGATCCAGGTACATGATGCGGGTGAGAATACAGTTATATGAGACACTGCACTGGTTATCTATATCCCTCAATGCATTGAATACAGGATTCTAACTCTAACGTTAAACTGTCTAGTAGGAACTGACCCATCCCATCGCAGATCCCTGTGTATCTTTCCCTCATCTATTCCTGGTCGCAGGGCCCTCTGATCTGCTGCACACGGTATCCTTGTCATCCCTCGGGCTAAGTCTACTACCTAGCACAGAAGTTTTACTATTGTTGACCATGTATCCTGGAACAGTCTTCCTTTTAAAATTAGAAGTGAGCTAATCAGTCTGTCACCTTCCTTATTCCACAAGTGCTTGAAGTCTGCTCTGTTTGATCGTGGGTCCTCCCTGCCTAGTAAAGAGCGCTGCTGAAGAGTTTTTTTTCGTGAATCTGTGCTTTACAAGTTTTCATTTATGTTAAATCAATCAATCCCTGAAATTGAGAAAAATTAATCTAAAGGCACTTACTTCGATGAACTTGTCCATAGTTGCATCCGTGGGACGGTACGTTATGAGGAACCTCATGTTTTTGAACTCAATTTCAGCCGGTTCTGGCTTCCGAACTTTCATAGCAGATGTTTGAGGCATTGTGCACAATGAGTAGAGGCAACTGCTGCGTGAGACAGGTAATGCTATTTGGCAACTCGTTAGTCTGCCTCAAAACTTTTGACCTAGCAAGTAACTAACGAGTCAATTATTATTCTAGCACTGCAACACTTGTTGCTTAGTGATGCAACACTCCTTAATTAGCAATGCGACACTTGTTACTTAACAGCATAACACCTGTTAATAAGCAACGTGGCACTGCTTACTATTGATGTGGCTCAAGACACGAATGACACTGGTCCAAAATATGATAGCACCAAAACTTGAAAATGACTTGAAACTTGATGTTTTGAAGCTCTAAGATGCTGAAGACTCACAGGAACTTATAACTTATGACAATCTTCTTCTCTAATGAACTGTTCTTGCAAAACGAAGACAATTATTTATAACTGTCCAAGTGCTTGATGAACAAACGCAGAAATGTGTAGAGCTCGCTTGTTTCCAGTTTGGCCGGATGTCCACTCGATATGATCGTCCACAAGATGCAGCAAAATGGCACAAGTCTGGATATGCTTCCTCTGTAGCAATGCCACGCTCATGCAAGAAGTCTCGCTATGCTACTTCCAGTAGCGATACTACGTTTGTGCCACACAATGCAACAGGAATTTCTTTACAGATTCTGTGCCTGTGCTTGTATCCCAATTGTGCCTCACACGTGTTGCGCTTGGCAAAATTCGCCACAAAGGTACACCAATGCCATCAAATGATGACTGGATGTGTTCGAGAGCTTAAAAATCACAAAAACACAGCAAAAGTTACTTGACAAAACTACAGAAAAGTTACAAGAATTTTAAACTTCATTAAACAGCACAGAAAAAAATTATCCTAAAACAGTACACAAAAGTCAGAGAGCTTAAAAATTCTATAAAACTCCATAGAAGATCACAGCCAAAATGTTTAAAAATCACAGAAAATGATCAAATTTGAAACTCATGTAAAGAACCCAACAACAGTTTATTGCTAAAAAAAACTACCAAAGTCAGAAAAAGCACATTCAGCCTGATGTGCACACCTGTACAGGAAGGACTAGGTACTAACAAGTACCTTAAGCGAATCCAAAATGCAGCCATGGGTATTAGGGTGGTCCTAGAAAATGGAAGTTGTTAAAAATAGTTCTCCAACCCGGCATATGGTGACGTCAGGTATTAATAGGTCGCAGTTAAAAAATTAAAAGAAAATAATAATATTTAGGACTTGCCCAAAGCTGACAAAGTTTTCATAATTTGCTGCTGGTTTCCTCAAACTTTATCATGACATCGGCGCTCAGCAGGGTTTAACATAATTACATACAAGCAAACAATTAATGTGCAACTACATTATAGGCTAATTGCTGAATAATGGAATCAAAGTCGTAAGAATAAGTTAATTTTATTATCAGCTTAAGATAATGACTGCAAAACTTCGAAAATAATCAGAAAATGTAGCCGAGAACATCAACATTAATTTTGCCGATGAATTGGTCAGTCATCCGATTTTGACCTTAGTATGGCTGCAGTCTTTGTTGGCGCTGAGAACAGCTTCCTATGTTCCTCTACAACCTGTAACAAGAACTGCCTTTGTTCTTCATTTCTTGTTAGAGAAGACTTAAATTCTTGCACTAAACATCTTTCTGCGAGATCGTTAACCTCTTTAACAGATTGGGCAACCTCGCGGCTTCTTTGGTATGTTTGAATGAGACCCCATTCGCTTGGATCATACTGTAGAAAGTCCTCAGAGAGTTCCAAAATGTGGAAGAATCTCATGGTTGATGTAGTAAAGAAGTTGTGGAGTCTTGGAATGGCCTGATTCGTTTTAATGGCTCGACAGAACCTGAATTTTCGTTATGGGTCTTTACCATGAGTCTCTTCAACAGCATGAAGAGCAAATTCAGGTTATTTTGGGAGCCTCTGTAGTTGATGCGCACTGGAACCAGTACTTGACATATAATATACCTGTCACAGAGAGTGACACTTCCTTCATATGATTCTAGACTTGTTCACCATAATTATGAAGGGCCACAAAACTTCCAAGTTATGGTTGAACCTGGCTGCAGACAGTGCAAATAGTGCAGAGGTTCATATTGTGAGTGGAATATCCACATTTTAAGTGGGCAAATGGCTCTGGCTATCCACCGCGCACGGTGTATAGCTCCTGGATAGCGGAAACGTATTCCATTTGGGGGCATGCCACCGAGGAAAATGACAGATAGCTCAAGAAGTTCGCAGTAGTCATCCCTTGGCTGGAATTTCTCCAGCTCTGCCACTGCAAACTAAATAACCTCATCCTTCCATGATGCAATCATGGCTGTCATCTGCTCATTCTCTGTGGCTTTGGAAAAGGAGGCCTGATCTATTCTAGGCCATAAATCTTTAAAGTGGCCAAATAGCTCAATGTTGGGAGACTTCGATGCATCATACAGGCTAATGACTTTCTCAAGTTTCTCCAACATGATTTCAGAAATGTGGTGGCGGCATGCCAGTTTGAGGAGTTCTCGACCTATTTCTCTTTCCAACAATACGCACACGCCACCATTTCTTCCAGTATTAAGGCTGTAGTATCAAATTATAAAACTTTGATACGATTATGCAAACCCTATTCATTAATGCTATCAACCATTGCATGTGACATTGTAACTGCTGTTTCATAATCAAGTTCTGGTACAGACAACAGCTTGATTACGTCATGTCCAGAGACCAGTATCGATATTGGTAGCCATGATTGCATCATGGAAGGATGAAGTTGTTGAGTTTGCAGTGGCACAGCTGGAGAAATTCCAGTAACAATATAGCTCATAATTTTAAACAACGAAACTGAAATTATGGGAACATGCGCAATTATCGTAACTTCAACTGGCTTGGGCAAGTCCTAAATAATTTTATATATTGAAAATATTCTGGTTAAAGAGTCTCTATAAGTCATATCACCAAATGGTGAGTTGGAGAATAAAAAAGAACCAACATGAAAATTTGTCATTATGGATGGAACCACCCTAATGGGTATGAAGCATTAAACTTGAGCTCATACTCGCTAAGGCAGTGCTGTCCAACCTTTTTGACCCCGCGGGCCACTGAAGAAGTTATTCTTGAAGCCGAGGGCCGCACCATTAAACTCAAAAGCAACTACTAAAATTTTTTACTGTATTAAATTTAATTGTGGAATAATAATAATAATGAATAGTGTATGTATGGAATGTGTATCATGCTTTACAATAGTTCAGTAAAAAATAAATGCTCAAGCACGAATAGCTATGCAATTAAGGCAGTGACTTTGTCTTTTACTTGACTTTTACAGAAATTGCAAATATTTAGGGAGCTGGGGCGGGCCGCGGGCCACTTAGAATCAGCCAGCGGGCCGCATGCGGCCCGCGGGTTGGACAGCACTGCGCTAAGGTATGCTCTCCTATAAATATCTCCCTGTCCTCAACAGGATTTGACCCACTGATCTTAGCGCTGACAGCAGAGCTGTACCGATCACTTTTTGCCAATTATGCCGATACCACATACAGCCGATTACTAAAATAGCCGATACCGATTATGAGACCAATTTTTTCATTATTTGTTTAGTAAAAATGTTCGGTTGCAAGGTATAAACCTACTACTGCAATGCAAGCACGTGTTTTGCTGCTTGTGCTAGCCGTGATACAAAAATTTATTTATTTCAGCATTTTCGTGGGCCACGGCACGACATCATTAGGTGGACGACGGTCCACCATAACATGGCATTGTTAAATCATTCACCCTCTGGCAAGTCCCAAACCCAGGAAAAATCTTTTTACATCGGCACCGATTCCTTTGCCGATACCGATTGTTTTAATAATTAATAGGCCCATTTACGAGTATGGCCAATTAATCAGTACAGCTCTAACTGACAGTGCAGCATGCTAACCAATACAACAGGGATACTCATACTTTCTAAGGGAGATCCAGAAATTTAAACTGGCTGAATGTCTGGTCCCAGACCATACTGTCAAGTTTTAAGAAGACATATCTTCTAACACAGTCATCCATATACTTTGAGTTATCTAATGTTTTAAATTTAAATTTAATATAGGTCGATTAGAGCTAGAGTAGGGGTTAAGTTTAATTTAAAGCAAAGAGACAGTCTTCATATAGAAACAAGTTTATTTTCCATTTACTCAAGCAAGTTGAGCATGAAGCAACTTTTCGCAATGACAGAAGCCAAACTGGTTTTTGAGCTTTGTTATGTTTTGCAATCTGGAGAGTTTGAAGTCTGTGCAATCATGCCTTTTGCTCACTTGTGAACTTTTTCATTTTGTTTTAATTATAATGCCAGTTTTTTATGCTTGCATGGATATTGACACCAGTGAAAACTTAGACTCAAAATCTAATCAAATCAAATCTCTATTATCTACTGCATGAAACGTCAGAAATCCGTAAATCCACACATTTCTGTGAAAGAGAATGCTGTGCTTCAGTTGTGATGTCCATTCACCAACATGGTAAACTGAAAACAGACTAAAAATCTTTTCCAGCATAGCTTCAGACACCAGTTAGTACTTGGGCTAGTTGGAGAATAAATAATAAGCATGGAAAATTTGTCTGTTTCCCAAACCTTTCCACAGTCGACAAGGTGGTCAGGATTTTGACCAAAGTCCTCAGTTTCAGTATCACTTCACCAGGCAAATTTACACAGGACCATCTACCCCAGTGGACTGACGTTCTGGATACTACCTGACTATTAGCAGATACGTTACAGACTTGCGCTTTATAGAAGTTGCTAATAATAGTATCATGCACAATAGTTTCAAAGCATCCTAACCACTAGCATTTGTCTGCCTAATAGTTCTAAATACCATCAGAAATCCAGGAAGTCACATAATGTATTGAGACTGAACCATATGCAATCAAAGATCTGATGACACGAGATGTAGTCCAAACCAAACCCTATAGGGGCCTATATACCAATGGATATATATTTATATGTATATGTATATATATATATTTTATATGGATATTCACAACTACCGTTTATATATATATATATATATATATATATATATATATATATATATATATATATATATAAAGGTAGTTGTGAATATCCATTGGAGGTCGACCATTTGCCATGTAAACAACATGGCTGCCCTGACTCTGATAAAATAGAGCGCTGCTATCGAACAGTGACCCCATAATACGATTCACTGAAGCAACCGCTCGCAAACACCTGTATTTATGAGGGTGAAATGTTAACTTTTATTTAGTCAAAAATAATATATACAATACTTCCTAAAAACTAATAAATAGAACTAACAGAACTCTTAGTTGGTCCATAGTTGCCACCAGTGATAGTTTTGCGCTATACGGTGAACTGTTTCTAGGCGCAATACAGTGGTGTGTTGGTGACTAAATTACTGACTGACTATAGAGATATAACCTTTAATTAGGTCTGTACCAGTGGTGTAGTGGGGGGGGGGGGAACGCCGTTCCCCCACTTTTTTCTCACACTATGCAAAATTCTTGCAAGATGGCACTTTTTGCTTACTTCAATATCCAGGCGTTCCCCCACTTCATTTTTTAGGACTACACTACTGGTCTGTACCAAATAAGCGTTTTAAGTATTGTACCGAATAAGTGTTTTAAGTATTGTATATATTGTGTATATATTATAATTTTCTACCAAATAAAACTTAAAATTTTACTTTTCAGAAATACAACATGTTCATGAGGAATTACTTACTTACTTCAGTTAATTGCATAATGAGAGGCCGCTGGAAGGCACCAGTGCTCTATTCTGTCGGAGTCAGTAGCGGCCATATTGTTTAAATGGCGATCGGTGGACCACTAACGGATAGTCACAATTACCATATAATAACATATCTTATATTAATATACTGCCCGTATCTATGGCCAAGAATCAATCAACATCTATAGACAAACAGAAAACAACAATCCGAAACCTGAAAACGTTCAAAACATTTCTTTAACAGAGCCTGGACGACACTTACATTATACACCCGGGTACGAAATACATGTAATAGAGATCTACACAATACACAAATTTCTCAACAATGAATCCAATACGCAACAGTGTCGGTTTGACAATTTAGCAAACGATGAATCATGACCGAGCAGTATTCACTGACATTAGATCTAATTATACATCATTACATCAGAGTCACATTTTTGTCCCCAGGTCCATTATGTCCATCTGGTTTAAATAGGATAGGACAGATTGTCGTGATTGTATCTTCTTACCGACAGGCTGGTGTTCATTGATTTTCTAGATCCGTCGAAAAAGGACCTTCAAGACCAACAGACTGTTCAAATCAGGCCTTTTCGAGACCAACAAAACCCCCGTACCAAAACCGGACCAATTGTTAACTTCACCCCTAACAGAACAACTTCTGCTCTCTCTGTCTCTCTGTCTCTCTCTCCCTGCAATATGGCTACAAAATGAAATGGCCGTACAGACTACATAGCAGGTTCTACGACAAATGACGTAGTTTCATCTTCTGCGTCTTTACTACTGTTCGCTCGGTGGATTATTATTATCTGCTGCGTTCCTCATATTCTAAAATAGCACTGAAATTATTAATAAACATCGACGTATAATAATATACGTCGATGTTAATAACGGTTCCACTCAGAATTTCTAGCTCCATCCAGACCGTACGGAGCAGTTTGTAACGCTTATTTTGGCGCCCTCTAGTTTGCATGACACTGTCTTGACTAAGCGCCTGGAAGCAAGCTTGTTCCAGCGACTTAATTCGCGTTTTTGGCAGTAGTGGTAGTAGAATTTCAAGATTACGATAACGATAACGATTCATGGAGTCATAGATTTGCGCAGCTGGTCCCGTAATCAACAGCTGGTCCGATTAGTTACGCTAGTTAAAGTCTAATTTATTCAAGGGGGGGGGCCCGTGGCGCTTTGGATAACAGCTGGCACAGAGACCGAGAGGTACCGAGTTCGAGCCCCCGTTGGGCGGATTTGCTTTGTAGGCTGCTATTAGCGCCGTTGTATTACATGGCTGTCTGTTCTGTTAGTAGTTAAGATTTCAATTGCATAACATGTAAATGTACAGCGCAGTGCGTTTGTCAGGCGCTTAATAAAGAAAAGATTATTATTATTATTATTATTAAGGTGCCTCGGTGCGTGAAGACTCCGTTTCGCCTACCAATGATGGTTCTTTTAGATAAAGTTTAAATCTCTGGAAGCACATCCCGTACACGAGGATTTTAAATGGCGGTGCCGCCCGTTAAATGGGCTGCGGTAGACTAGTGAAGGGTCGAGGCCATTATTATGGTCTCTACAGAAAACGTGTACTTGTAGCCTACATTTTACAATACGCCCGATATCTTGCTGTCTGGTTTATTATTTATCTGCTTTACTTCACTTATACCAAAATTGTCTATATTAAAGTAACGAGCGCCATGTGCTACTTTATAATTTCAAGTAAAAATGCTTAAGAATAAAAAGTTAAGATATCTGTCATATTTTAAAAATTATTGCTCATGAAGTCATGATACACTAGACATTTCTACCAAATGGTAGCGCTATACGATCTGTATCGTCTGAGTAATATGTATAATATGTAATCTGTGATCGCAGTTTCCATAGTTTGAAATTATTCATTTGTTTTGCAAACTATTCAAAATCTCTCAAACCAGAGGAAAAAATTGCTAAACATCATGGATCAAGCAAAGTTTATGGAGATTGCGAATTATGTGACTGGTTTGAAGATGTATCCGTATTTTGATGCGGCCGGTTACGTAGTCATGTGTATGATGGTCCGCGATGATAGTCATCCACAAGGCTACGCAGGTAAATCTTTGCAAGAGATGAGAGGAAAACCCGTTTATTGAGGGTTCGGTTCGTGATTTTATGGTTGCCATACGGTACAGGTTCGAGGCAAGCTTATAGAATCGGGGGCTGAAGGGGTCCATAGTGTAGTGGTAACATCACTGGCGTGAAGAGCAGTAGGTAGCGTGATCGCTTCCCGTACCCTTCCAAAAGTCCACTCAGCCTATCATTTGCGAGATGGCGCATTTGTAAAATGAGATGTAGGACGTGATGGGCGCCTTGCATGGCTGCCGTATACAGTTAAATTCGACTCCTGTAATAACTTGTGATCATACTGCGTAATTGTCAGTTTGAAAAGATTAAAGGAAGATATTATTATTATAGTGCGGTAAGTTTACTGGCGTCGTGAGTATCGGTTAGGGTGAGGTTAGGCGTTGTGAGGGTCGGTTAGGGTTAGTGCCGTCATTAGAAAACCTCGTAACGTCTGGCGTTCGCATAGCATGTTCAAAGATATTGTATTCAGCCCACAATACTATAAGTTTGCCCAGGTTCGATGTCTGGAAGACAGGAAGGGGTGGTAATTTCGCATTTTAGTGTTCTAAATTATTCACCCATTGTAGCATTATTTTTCATCACATCCAACTTATACTCAGGCAAGAATTCTTTTCAGCAATCCGACTTCTGTTTAGCAGAATTCTTTTCCGCAAGACCGTAGTTTAAATTATTTGGCGAGCATTTAGTATGGGGGTGCGTAAGTTTACTGACGGTATACAGTATGTTTTCGCATACTGCACGGAATGTACCATGTTT
Source organism: Aporrectodea caliginosa (assembly GCA_020284085.1). Classification (NCBI taxonomy): domain Eukaryota; kingdom Metazoa; phylum Annelida; class Clitellata; order Crassiclitellata; family Lumbricidae; genus Aporrectodea; species Aporrectodea caliginosa. Next base: position 607,370 of record JACEVL010000244.1, on the reverse strand, counting down.
TCTAATGACGACACTAACCGTGACCCTAAGCGACCATCACGACGCCTAGCCATACCCTAACCGACTCTGTTGATGCCTAACATGACGCTAACCAACACTCGTGAAACCTATGCACCCCGATTCTAAATGTTTACCAATTATTTTATATTGTGAAATTATTGTGGAAGCTGGATTGATGAATTGTTTGCCTAAATGGAAGTTGGATTGATGAAACTAATTCTTTGCGTAAACAGAAGCTGGATTGAGGGAAATAATTATTTCCATAAATAGTTCTAAGCTGGATTGATGAAACTAATTGTTTCCGTAAGTAGAAGTTGGATTGATGAGAATAATTCTTTGCTTAAATAAAAGTTCAATTGATGACAAATAAGTTTTTTGCTTTTGCAATTGTTGAGAAATAATTTTTTTCTGAAATAGAAGTTGGATTGATGAATTCTTTCCTTAAATGGAAGCTGGATCAATGATAGTTATCATTGACATTGGTACACTGCTTACTTACCAACGTCATGTACAGCATTGAAGACATTAAAATAATTTGGCAATGTGAACTATGGGATGTTCCTTATTTTTGTCAGTCCAACTTGTATTCTACTGACGCTGTAACCCATACAATGGCGAATAGTTTATAATGCTAAAATGCGAAATTACTGACAGGGGTTCGAATGATCTCAGACAATTGAGAGACAGCTGAGATGCAATTTAGACCAAGTGTAAAATTGTTGCTGAAGACGTTGATATGGTTTCAAATGGTCTTGGCATGTTCCAACAGAAAAGACGCAGACGGCAGGCAAGATTTTCAGACGAGACATTGAGCGATTAAATAAACGACTCCAGTCCAGAAGATTGCTTTAGGCATGATGTTTTCTATGCTCTTTTAGACTGTGTCATAGTAAATATAGCTCAGCGCCTTGAGGCAGCCAAGGATCTTGAGGTGACATTTGTTGTGGTATGGAGATACATCACTTTAGGAACTGCGTGAAAAGGCTGGGTTACTTTGCTTGAAGTAGGCCTACAGCATTGGTATGTTGCAGGATCTGTTTGATGAAATAAAACATTTGAAGGCAATTCACGCTGAGTGTTTTTGAGATAAATTGTGTTTGAGAAATACGAAAATGTTTAAATAACTATTTGACTTGCTCCCCGTTCTAAACGCCCAATATCCATTTGTGAATATCAAACCAACATCACAGAGATAAAGGTTGAACACCAGCAGCAACATAACATAGGTTATGTCATACAAAGCTCATATGACATTACTCCCTCCCTCAGGCAGTTCATACCGGTATGTTCTACATGTAATAGGACATACAAACCCCCATATTATATGGGCATATTGTGTCATGTGACTTTCATGTGTCCTATATGTAAATGACAATTCTGTTGGGTTTGTTTGGTTCACTTAACAGCAGAAAACCATTCACAAATGGGTATATCTGTCAGATAAAAGAATTTATCTGTAAGATATATCCGGCTATATCTGTAGGACTCATTAGTATCTGTCTATGTCAGCAATTGCCATATGCTAAATAAAATCTGCCTTGAATTTTGAATCTAGTAGACTTGACTTTCAGATCCTAAACCTCAAACTAATTCCAAAATCGTGGCTCTCGAAGCCATTAACAGTACTGCATTACATCAAGTTTGCATTATACTCATCTATCATTTATTGATTAGAATCTTTCTTTATTATTGGCTGCTTTTATGCAGAAAAGTGTTCTTGTACCAAAACATTCTTTATTATCTGTGTATGTGTCTGGATATGTGTGCAGCACCTTTGTAAGTGCCTCTCAGAAGCCACGATGTAAGGTAATATACTAGTAGCTTAATGATGACAATTTGTATAGCACCAATTGTAACAACCTAGGTTTAGTGTGTCGTCTAACCTGTGCAATAAAACTGAAATATTTGTATTTGTTTCCCAGGTTCGACCACTTTCTCGAGGAAGCAGCCACTTGCTTGTTGGATCTCAAGCATGCTTATGTGTTTTGCTGGCAGCATTCTATCGAACTTTCTAGTCGGTGAAGGCATTGTGGCCCCATTTAAACATCAGAAGGATTTGCTGCTAGCAACAGCCATCTGGTGAGATCTCACTCATCAATTGGTAATGCATGTGTTAAAATCTGGCTATTTCCTGTAGTGGTGCTTCTTGAATAACCAGCACCTGCTTTACAACAGTGGCAGATATGTTTTAAACTTATCTCTTAATTTTATGGGTTTTAGATCCTCACTAACAATGGCTGGCACTCTTTTAATTATCTGTATTCATGAGTCGCCAGTGAACTGAATAACTGTCCTTTTCTTACTTAGGCCATGCCCTTTTACTTGCTGTGCCCATTTTCCTGATGTTTTCAGTTTCTGTGACACTGATTATAACTCCCTCATTTAATTGTTAGTTAAGAATTTTGTAGATGATTTGTTGCCATTTCTTGTAGTGTTGTGTTCGACACCACTTTGACTGAGGGTTGCTTCTCCCAGACACGGACAATTATTTTGTCCAGAATCAAATGCCAGTGGCTGAATGTTGATGACTGACTTGGCCCTGACAGACAATGTGACATTATCTTTACATATTTCTGTCTTTGCATTGGCTTGTAATAATGGTAAAACTTACCTTCAGGGATGCTGCTGACCCCTGGAGACATAGCTGGTGAGATTTTGAGGTGTATTCATAGATGTATCAATAGCTGAGTAAAACCCTCCATTGAACAGTCTATTCAAATTCAAGGCTTCTGGTGTGTGCCCAGCTTTGTAACACCAACCAACAAGCTTATTTACCTTTAGGTATTTGCCATACTAACCTCTACATAGTACTTACCTTTTTTTAGCATACCTTTATTTCTACTTACTTACATTTACTTAATTACCTTCACTTACTTACCCTTATCTGTGGTGCTTACCTTTATTTCATGAAATGTTATCTTACTTGCAATATTACTTACCATACCTTTAGTTGTCGTTTGTTGCTAGGTATGCAATAAATTACAGTCCATTCGACTTGATCTACAAGGTGTGTAAGTTTCCACCATTCCGTGTCATCCTTTACTGTATGAAGCAGATTCAGGCAGTGGACAAGGTTCAACACGGAGTGTCCTACGCTCTGAAGAAGCATCCTGGCACCTATGTGATTCCCTGTCTGATTGGCGTCATGAAAGGTTAAATCTCAAAATCTTATGGATTTACGCAAGACAGTGTAATGTAATGCACCAGTCACGTAAATTGACAAATTTCTCAGTGCTGTGGTATCACTTAATCAGGGAGCCAACTTATTCACTGGGGATTGTAAATTATTATTATGTGTTGTAATATAATGTGTTATAATACAATGTATTGTATTGTTGTGTAACTAGCCCCCCCCCCATGCTGAACATGCATGTGCTAGTATACTAAAATTCCCTTCTGGGGAAATCCTAAGTTGATCCCTGTACCCATGATCAATGGTTGCTTTGTAACAATTTATTTATTTATTTAAGAAAATTTATATAGCGCCCCTTCAAGGATGCCTACTCAGAAGCGCTCCCAGCCCAACCCGGTCGAACAGAACAGTCTTAAGCGTAGTGAGAAACAAAGCAGAGTGGCCAGCAGGTGTCAGACGAAGCATGGTAGGGAGCCCATTCCAGGTTGAAGGGCCCGCCACGAAGAAGGCGCGACGCTGCCTGAAAATAAATAAACAAACAAACTATTTCAAAATTACGATCCATTGGGCAGAACTTCTTGGGATTCACAAGTAGTTTAATGTAACATAACATAAATTACTGTTTTTCACAAGTTGATGCAATGCTGTGTTATTTACAAATAGATGAATCTGTTTGGCAGTAAAGTTACTGTAGAATTTTGTTTACAATATTTCTTACTTTTTTGCTGCTTTAGGAGCTGGTTATTGTTACATGAGAGTGGTTGAGCGGTTTGTGAGAGGTGTTTGGACTCCATCTAGTCATGAAATTCTGCAGCCAACTTTGTAAGAATATTTTTCAGAATATTTGTTCTAAAGTAGGTAAAGTAATGTTCAGTTAATAACAAACACAAACGTGAAACGAAATGCCACTGTGCCAGCCAGGAGTTTGATTGATTGAGCCATATCTTAAATCACTAACGACAGCAAATACATCTCAATTGCTAAAAAAACTTTGTGTTCCTGTCTGGGTAGGACAAACATAAAGTGTCAAACCCGCTTATTTCAGGATTCTCCATGAACAATTGATTATACTAAAGGTAGCTAGATTATTTTATAAGCTTATGAGCAGTTATGGGCACAAACCATAATAGTAGTTTAACAACTACTTATAAATTACTTTGAAGTCTAGCTGGTACTATATAACTAATTTCAGAAAGAGTAGTTTCAACTTTTTGTGACTACTTTTGTGCCTACCATAAGCCAGGAACTGAGTGGTTAGATAACAGGTGCAATTGATTAACACTTTAATGACGAGAGTGTATTAAAAGCAACTGGGCAACCAATGTAGCTCGTTGTTAACGTGTTGACCATCACCTTAAAATAAGCAGCATCCTACACCATAAATATAAGTACTACCTACATGTATGCATCTGTTACAATGTCTGTTGTTGACGAAACAACAAGAATGAACTGAATACTCGTGCCTCTACTGCTGTGTGTGTATGACTAAGTCCATAAGTCGATGGCAATGTCTGAACAGCGATTGTCATGACTTAAGAGTCAAACTTGAAATTTTTAAGTATCGTGGAAAAGTTTGAGAGATTTCCAGAAAGTTCCAATGACTTTCTGAAGCTGTCAGTTCATCAGGCTTCAAACTATCAATTCGCCAAATTAGTATACCGTTAACTCAAGAAAGACACACAATCTTAAACATTTGTATTTATAATTAACAATTGTCGTCTTAGACTCAGAGTGTTTAAATTAATGTTTGATTGTACCATTTCCATTTCAAACACGGCATGTTATAATAAATAACGGATGAGATGGATTGTTAAATATAGGTGACCAGAGTAGTTGGTAAAAGTTGTGGTGTAAATTTATGCTGACCAGGAATTGTGTTTTTTTTCTTGTTGACAGCTCGAGCAAGGCCTGCCTGGCTGCTAGCATTGTCTTCATCTGTCAACATCTGGGCTACTTCAGTGCCCCATACGCAGTCATCTACCTTAGCGTTGTCATCTTTTTTGTCTACTTCAGTATTTCTGCACAAGTCTTAGGCGTTCATGATCCGTTTCACCCCTTCGAGAAAATCATCTGTACTGTTGTATTCGGCGGTTTAGTTGACACCATTGGGGGTCTCTTTTCCAAGGGTGACAGACCTGCAACTCCAGGCGACACAGATGGAAAGGAAAAGGATGACTGATTATGGAGAATTCTACCATGAAGGCAGATAATACTTAAACAAGCATGGAAAGGCTGCCGTTTGTGTGGTGTCTGGAAATACTATTTGGACAAATATTGATGTTGTGAACTAACTTTTAGTCATGAAGTGATGGTTTATTTACAGTTGACAGAGGATACTGCGCTTGTGTCAGAAATCTGGATTAGTTTCAGTAAAACTGGATTACTAATGCTACTTCTGACATGGCTTAATTAGATCAGAAGTCGACTTCATTCCACCGACTTCTTTGCTACATCTTACATCGCTTAATTAGATCAGAAGTCGACTTCATTCCACCGACTTCTTAAGACTTGAAACTGACTTTTTTAAACCAGATTTTTTTTGGCTTCGTTTCACCGAAAGTCTGACTTCATTCCACTGATACTGTGTCGTATTTATACCTGTACCTGACATCTGGCTTACTTACACTGGTTTCGTCACATCGAAAGTCTGGCTTTATTCCACTAACAAGCTAGAATTCTGGTCTGAAGATGTTCAGACCGGAAATCTGGCTTTTCAATTTAAACTTTCCCTCTTTATGCCAGAAGTCTAGTCATTCCATGTAAATTTTGTTTCATAACAGCTGACGTTGGGGTTTGTTGAACTGAAATTCATGTTTGAAATGTCGGGCTTCATTTCAGAGAAAACTTTAGCTAGGTGAAATAGGAAACTTAATTATGAAAATATGCTGGTGACATTTCCAATTATTTTCTCAACAGACACTGATACCTGATTTCCATATTATTACCTATAGCGAAAACTTGTTGAGATGTAAACAGTAACAATGTTATAAGCATTAACACTGTAACGAGTCCGTTCATTTCATGCCCTATTAGTGGAGTCTGTTAGACTGAAGATTTAATCGGATGGGGACATGCTGGACAAACGCACGAAACTTTCTGTGTACATGTACTTAGGTTTGGTCATGTGGCAATGGTTTTTGGTAGGATCCACGCGATCAGTGCTTATGGATCCTGTCACGTGACATTTTAAAATATCTGGCTGCATTTTAGCCGATCCCAGGAGAGTACAACAAATATTACCAGCATTTAGTCCTATAATATTTGCTGTACTTTCCTTGGATAGGCGAAAATGCTGCAGGCCGCGGTTGATAACTTTTAAGAAAGATGGAAACCAGTAGTAAAAACATAACTAAAGAAACCAGCTCAGGAGCAAGATCCCGAACTTTCATCTCCGTTTGGCGCTTTCTCGACGCTGTATATCGTTGCACAACACCGGGAGTGTGATATGAATACCATAAGCCATTTCCACCGTCCCTGTCTCATGAAGGAAAACTTCGGTTTGGGAATATTAAAGTAGTGACAGCATACGGAGAAAGCGTTCTGGACAGAGGTAGTTGCCTATCGATGCCAGCTTGTAACCATGAAGATAACTTTTACGAAAGAAAGAAATCAGTAGTAAAAACATAACTTTTATACAGAACATTTCAAACTTCAGATATGATATGTGTGTAATAAACTGTTGTAAAAATCCTTTTGTGAACTCATATCTCATACTATTGCACTTGCGAAGTTCAGTGCAGATCCACAGTGCCTTCTTGAAGCACACTTGCTTGTGCAACCAGCTGCAGTTTTGCAATCACACTTGACCACATGCCGTAGAAGGCTTAGATGCCACTGGTAGTGCTGTCCACATTGGACCACACTGACTCGCTGTCCATTTTCCACCTCTATTTTTATTTTAAAGTTATATTAGTTACAATTATCGCGGGCTCATTCCCATGCATTACCGCGGTATTACCGCAATTGTTGTCCCCATTACTGCGTTAAAATTGCCCATGTCACTCTCTCGGTGAGACTTTAATTATGAGTGAGGAGCATGAGACAGATGATGGGTGAGTCGCTGCAGAGGAACAGAACATTTGCGGAGTTCAGGAGGGAGAAGATCTTCCCACAGACGAGGTGCAGTGTGGTAGATGGCTCACCTGGAGAACTTGAGATGATCAGTGACTGGACATCGGGAAAGACAGATTGGGTAGAGCTGGGTGGATTTTCAACCAGTGGTGATTTGAGGATGGGTTTGATGTTTGGGTGTTCAGGTGACAGCATGGGTTAGTGAGTTAGGCCTAAAATGAGTTACAGCTAGACGATTGATTTGGGTGGATTTGGGCAGAAACTCTACTCGTCTCTCTGTACAATAAACTGGTCTCTGCCATCAGCAAGTCTCCTGCCTCTGTCTCCTCGACATATCCGCCGCATTCGACGCCATTGACCACAGCCTCCTTCATCGACTGTCATCTTGGTTTGGCGTCTCTGGCACTGCTCTGCTATGGTTCCAGACTTCCAGTCCTTGTTTTCCAGATCTTCTCTGTTAAAGCCTCCAGCCACTGTTCGCAACCCCTCCCACTTTCTTGTGGTGTCCCTCCAGGCTCCGTCCTGGGTCCACTGCTCTTCATTCTGTATACCACACCATTAAGCCATCTCATTTAATACTACTCTATTGACCACCATCTTTACGCCGACGACACCCAACTCTACATATCCTTCTCCCAAAGCTCTTTTTCCACCTCCATTGCAAAACTACTCAATGTGGTTAACCTAGTCTCTCAATGGATGTCGTCCAACCTCCTCTGCCTCAACCCTTCCGAAACAGAATTCATCATCCTAAGCCTTCCTGACCAAATCAAGAAAATCCTTGACCCGTCAATACACCTGTCCACTGACTCTTCATCTCTTACCTTCACCTCCGATGCCCCTGTCCGAAATCTTGGTATAACCTTTGATCCACATCTTTCCTTCTCTAATCACATATCCAACCTCTCGCGCTCCTGCTTCATGCACATTCGTGGCCTCCGCCGCATCCGACCCATGCTCGACTTCAAAACATCGCTACCTCCATTGTCCACTCAAAGCTCGACTATTGCAATCTTGAATCCACCCAACTAAAGCATCTGCAGCTCATCCAAAACTCATTAGCCAGATCCGTCACCAGAACGCCCAAGCATCATCATATCACTCCCATCGTCAAATCACTCCATTGGTTAAAAATGCCAGAGCGAATTCACTTCAAAGTCCTATCACTAACCTACAACTCTCTACAACACTCCCAGCCCAGATATCTTCGCGACCTCTTCACCATCAAGCCAACCCGCTCTACCCGTTCATCCTCCGTTCTCACTCTCCCTCTCTCGACCTCCTGTCACTACTCATCTCAAGTTCTCCAACCGAGCAATATCCAACACTGCACCACGTCTCAGGAACGACCTACCACCTGAATTCCGCACTTTTTCGGTTCCTCCACCATCATCACCAATCACGCACCATCATTCGCATCAGGCTCAGTGGCGGCGCCAGACACTTTTTGCAACCAGGGCATAGCCAGGGCAGTCATACAAGTAGCCAGTGCAGACAGTGGCGTCTAACCCCCCCCCCCAGTAGTCATTGGAGAACCAACCCCCCCACTGGGCCCCCCAAACATTTGACCTCTAAAATACACATTTCGGTGCAGTGCTTTTTTTGTCGGCAGGAATGGTCCGGAGCGGCATTCCTGGACCTTTTTCAGCTATTAAAAAATTTTGTTAATTAAAATTTTTACTAAAAATTATTTTTAATTATTTAGATACTTTAATTTTAATTTCAATGCTTTCAGTGTTTATATATATATATATATATATATATATATATATATATATATGACCCTATCATTGTTCTGAATTTGTCGAGTTCTGGAACCTTTTTTCCTAGAAAAGCACAGTTTTGGCGTACAGAGAGAGAGAGAGAGAGAGAGAGAGAGATACAGATTAGTGAATTAATGGATGACGTAACTGAATGTATTTACTATTCACGGGCCTCCAGCAGTCCAACGGAGTCGAGACTACATTTATGAGTTATCGCAAAATAACAAAGGACAACAAGACGTCTAGTTATTAGTTCAACAGTATTACATGTAGGCTAAATGTGCAGGTTGTTAGTCTGCTACTGTTACTGTCATTCATTCATTCAGAGCATTTATATAGCGCCTCTTCAAGAAACTACTCAGAAGCGCAAGCGTCATGTGTCATCTTGTCATCATTTCTCTATGTAGACATATAGTCCATCACAAAATCAATGCAACCCATTGTACTCTTGTCTAAAGATATTTAAAGACGGTAATAGAAAAATTAATGTGAAAGTGTTAACGGCCAGTAATAATGAATACCAACAAACATAATGTCATATCCCTTTTCCTGAACTTTTTTCTTTGTGACGAAAGTCAGCAAGAAATTATCCTTCTAACCCTGACACAACATGGGTCTGGGGAAAAAGATATAAAATAATCATTTGGATGAATTTTACGTCTGTTGATACCATGTTATTTGGAACCCTTCACTCCTTATGACCTTATCTAGGTCAAGTTTGAAGTCAATCGGACTAAAACTGTTTTAGAATTTAAGACATGACACTTAAAACATTTTCGTTTGGCCTCTGGCTGGCGAAATAACAAATTTAGAGATACATTTTCTACATAAGTGTATTTAAGTGTATCTGGCTACTATAGTTAGAATGACTTTAAGGGTTTAAAGTCTTTAATATGCCATCTGGCTATTCACTGATTTGCGCACAATCGAAAAATCTGTTATTAGCTAATGCAATGTAGCTATACTGCTATAGGAGCGGATGATGATGATGATGATGATGACGACGATGATGATGATGATGAGTTCTCTACCCGAAGGCAGATCCATCGGCTTTTTTATGCCACCCGGGGGATTATATGATTGAGGTGGTTTCCCATTGCCTTCCTGCTTCCTCACAGACGATTAGGGGTGAGCACCTTGCAGTGCATATTTTAACGGATTTGGACTACTGGGACAAAGTCTGCCACACTACTTTCAATGTTATTGGAAACTAACATTGAAAGTAGAAAACGTGGGAAAAATCACCAAAACTACTGGGGAAAATCCTAAAACTACTGGTTAAAATATGCACTGGCAACTTGTCCAGGGTCGCTACACAGTTGCTTCAACTTGCTTGAGGTAGATTCAAACTTGCGACCTTCCGGTTACAAGGCAAAGAACATGCCGCTACAACACAGCGTCCCTGTATATCATTGTGTATCATTTCATAACAAATACTCACTCAGAAGTCACAAGAAATTAAGTAGGCTAAATGAATCAACTCGTAACGCGTTCATATAGCCTATTCGCGAGTCCAACGTAGGCTATAATATTATTACTCCTATGCATATATTCATTTGAAATGTCCGCCACACACTGACTGGACAGGTCAGAGAGAGGATATAGAGGGGCCATTTCGGAAGCTAAGCCGGAACACTGTCTAAGCGATGACACACATGATGCAGATTGCAGGTTTGCAGCGGGAAACTCTGCCAGTCTGGGCCACCGTGTCATTAGCGAAGCGACCTCAGGGTCTTCAGTTCTTCACCCCTGCCCAAATGTTTGACCGGTATATCGCGTAAGCTCGTTGGTCGTAGATTCGTTAGGGTAGCGCTGCCTTGATACACGGACGCCTGGTATACCCAGGGGTCCATGCCTTGATATGACGGGGTCTCCAACCCCCCCCCCAACCCCTTGGCAGTGCAGACTGTGCAGTAAGTGTTCTGTTGTACAAGCCGTTTGCTACTGTAATGGAAACATAAGAGAATTTCGATCCCATGATAATGGTTTAATGTAGGTTACTATTATTACAATCATACAGGAGAAAAGAGGTAACATGAAAAAATGAAACCCCCCCACTTTCGGCCAAAATCGGCCAAACCCCCCCACTTTTGAAGTTCGATGGAGATCGTTCTCCAAACCCCCCCATTGGTAGACGCCACTGTGCAGAGCGGGTTTTTGGCAAGCGTGGTAGCGCGAGCTTAGGCCTACATGTATATGGTGACCATATATATAGTCTACATGGCGACCATTTAATTTCGCGCTACCGCGCTCGCCATAAGTCGCGACCCTCTGCACTTGTCAGGTCAGAGGCTCAGATGGGCAAAGCCCTCTGAAGCTGAACGCTTTTTAACATTAATTTTGTGAAGCAGATTTTAACATCTCAGTGTAGGCTACTTAGTGAAGCAGTACTAAAAATTACTCTTTTGGGTAGTATGCACAACAGTTTTCAAAAACAAAAGTTCAGCAAATAGAGCCACTGATTCTGGTATTGTTTACGCAATTGTTCAAGTAAATCGTGTCACATGAGATGGAATTAGACAACAGTTAGGCTATACTGTCAGTACAACTGACTCAGTTGTATGCGGCAATGTGCACATGGATAGCAGCTACAAATTTCTCCACAACTTTGTCCAAATCCAATGAACGCGCTCTGGCTGGATGCATAGACAAAACTGCTAGGCCTACATCTGACAATCTACATGTATCATCGAGCATTGTAGTTCTCAAGTTTGTCTCTATAAGCTTGAAGAAACGATCGAGGACGTCAGAAAGACGCTGGGAGTGGAGTGTATTAGTATTACTGACAAGATACGATCGAGAGGCAAGATTAAGATGGTAAGGTCATGTGACGAAAACAGAGGGTGAAAGTTGCATCAAACATTTTTTGACGGTATAGAGGTCACCGGACGCCGCAGCCGGGGAGGCAGAAGAAGAGATAGGAGACATGACACAACAAGATCTGAAGTCTCTCAAATTGAAGAAAGAGGATATCATATAATTGACAAAAAAGTTGAGAAGAAGGATCCGAGTGGCTGACTTCTCCGCTCGAGAAACTAATTCAAGCCTGAAGAATATATATATAATATATATATATATATTATATATATGCGTGTGTGTGTGTGTGTGTGTGTGTGTGTCTGCCGCCTATAGAAACATGCTACTGTCATAGCGCCGTGATGATCCAGGAACGCCATCAATCCACTGCCGCTGAAGGTTAGGGTTTGTCCTGTCTGCAAATAACCAACAGTTGTGGCAATATGGTCTAATTCTCTTGTTTATATATGGCGAGAAGCACAATCAATCTCTAGTAACTTTCAGGTTTCCAGTAGAGAAGAAGAGTAGTATTTGCTACTGATTATAGATCTCCCGCTTCCATCTTCTTCAAACGGACTACTAGGATGACATGGGTCCCGAGATAAAGTCATGCTCTTCTTAATTAAAGGAAGCAGTGGCGATAGTCGAAGAAAAGTGTGCCCGATCAGTCGCGAAAGATCGGCCCAGCTGAAATAAATCACAGACTGAGGTAGCAGTGAAACTGGAAGTAGGCCTAATGTCAATTTCCTCACCTCTAATGACGTCTTTTGTCTCCTTGGAAGTTGTGGGCACATCGGAGCAAAGTGAACTAACATCGGCTACTTCCTCCGCTATATCTGCATTCTCCACAACAGCTGCAGCCGCAGGAATATCAGCACCTGAGGGTTGCATCTTAAAGAACGAATTGATGGAAGGAGTACCAAAATCAGGAGCCTCAATTTTTCCACTTTTCTCTACTCTTTTCTGAATGCCAGAACTGTACATACGTTTCAAGGGATTCATGGCTGATGATGATAACTTTCGTTTAGGTATAATATTTAAAAGTAGGGTAAACGAATGAATATCGCGTTTATGACTGGAGGCTGCAGTCTTGTGTAGTGTGTAGTATACTGTGTACAGGCTTTTTTTTACCGTGGCTTGCACAGAGACACTGGAATGACTGAAAGGGTTATGTGTGTATGTACATATATTACACAAACACACACACATATATAGAGAGAGACAGAGAAAGAGAAAGACAGCGAGAGAGAGAGACAGCGAGAGAGAGAGAGAGAGAGGGGGGAGGGCATTACCGGTATTATTTCAAACATTCCTTAACGCTGAAACAGATCGAGTGATAGGGAAATGAGAGGTTAAAGGGTTCTACGCCTGAATAGAAGAATCGTCGCAGGCCGTATATTGACCGTGTCTCTATATACAACTGAGTGTTTGCTTCTACACATGCGTATCCGACACATGTGTATACGTGACTTAGACAGACCCCACACATGGAGTGTGGACCTGCAGTTGTGTATCGTGTTATTCGTGTATCATGAAGAATCGGTCAAATACAGGCTATGCAGGCTGTATAGCAAAATTTTTGGCTGTATAATAAAGCCAAACATTTTGGCAGGGCAACGACCAGGGCAGAGGCTTTTTTACCAGGGCATTTGCCCTGGCATGCCCTGGTGTAGTGCCGCCACTGATCAGGCTCCTCTATCCATCACTGCCAAGGTTTGTCCACTCGAAACTAAAGTCTCTCCTCTTTAAGAACTCTTATCCCGACTCAACTGATCATCTACCTTCCAACTCACGCCCTAAACGACACCAACCTTAGCAGCTACTCTGACCCCTATGATCCTCTGGAAACCGGACTCGGACCTCCTTCGGACTACTCTCTCGGATAACCCTTCTGACTAGACGCAGCGCTCGTGAATAAGCTGGTGCCCTGCGTTTGGCTTTCGAGTGGCGCTTTAGAAGTTTGGAGATTACGATTACGATTAAGAGTTGGGAAGAGGGAATTGCTTAGAAATCGTAGAATGGGATTAGAGCCGCCCCGCGAAGTATGTTTGTGTTGTTCGGGCTGCGATCTTCACATTCGAAAGAAATAGCCTGTAAGACAGGTAACACATTTATATATTATACATCTCAATGGGTAACACCGACAGCACATTAATCACGGTTTCTTCCCCCGAATAGGTTGAGCTGACCCACAATGATGACGTGTCACGTTTTGTTGGTTCTGTACTTCTTTTCACTATTATATCTATGATTTTCACTATTAAGCGCTGTGTGTTTTGACGTCACATCCATAGATGGCGTCTCGGTCGTCCTACTCGAAGCGATCGTGCTTTGTCTGCGCCTTTTCTTCTTCGCTATTCGACTCGAAATGAAACATTTATGCGGTTCATTTGCAAATGTGGGAGGCGAAGAAAGATGCGGGAAGGCGAATGCCCATAGACGACTGTGGAATGGTATGCGGTTTTCGAAATTCGATCGACGGGTGGTACATTTAACGAACCCCGCCTATCAGCCGTCGTCCGTGTAGACTGACGACCGACCGCTCGGCATCCCCTTCAAGTACTATACGCGCTTACGGGTGGCGTGGTCCTTCACGTCTGCCAGATTCGGACGGGCAAGTGTCGTTCTGTATATGGAAATAACCTGGTAGACCATTAGTGATGACATTTCATCGGCCATTACTCATGCCAGTCGTTGCCCGGCGAGCGTGAAACGCCGGGAGTTCGGCTTGGCGGTCCGTCCTAATGAAGACTGTCAGACCCCGTCGCATTGTCCAATTCGGCGCGCCTCTCGGGACTCCGCCAGCGCCCGGATCTCGCCTGCCAGCCGGACGCCGTCTTGAACCGGCCGCGTGCATATTTGAAGAGACGGCGACGTGACGATGATGAAGTTTTCGGCTAGACGTGAGAGAAAATTGGTGCGAGTCGGCATAATTGCGAGAAGATTGGTAGACCTGCGGGAAGTCCGACGCGCGTTTCTGCGGTGCCGCAAACGGCGACAAAATATAGATGTGAGTTGGCTGTACTCGAGAGCCGGGTAGAGCTGACGATCGGCTGTGCTGTTGGCAAAAATTGGTGTGAGTAGACGTAATTGCGCAATACGTGGTCCGAGTTGGCGACTCAGAGCCCAGAAGAGCTGACGTTGACATTAGTACTACTGGCAGAAAGAGGTGCCAGTTGACGCAATTGCGTAATAAGTGGTGCGAGTTGGCAACTTGAGCTGAGAAGCGTGGACGGTTGACACTTGACAGTACTGTTGGCTTAAATTATTGCGAGTTGTACGCGGTGACAGTTATGCAGTTAGCCTACAGCAGAATATAGCTGCATATTATGCCATCCGAACGATAAGACCTGTTCAAAACAATAATGCGACTTACTTCTTGGCTGGTCGTCTCTCGTGCAGCTCATGAACTCTTGATCCGGTCGTATTTACTTGTCTTCCCGTTCCTTCTCTGTCGAAGCTGCTATCCACTATTGTGAACCCGTCCCACTCTGTTGTGGCGTTACTCAAGACTGTGCTAGGGTCAATTCTCTTCTTCCTGCACACTACACCCTTGAGCCATCTCATAGAATCCTCTTCTGTTGACCACAGAGGACTCGCAACTCTTCGTATTCTCCTCACCATTTCTCCTCTTCCATTGCGAAATTGCTGGATGTAGTTAACCTGATGTCTACATGAATCTCCTCCAAACTCTTCTGCCTCAACTTTTGAAGACAGAATTCTTATCCATGGCATCCCCGATCAGATCAAGAGCATCCCCGACGCTTCCATGCACCTATCCGCCAACTCTTCGTCTCACTCTCACCTCAGACTCACCTGTGCTCTAATTGGCAATACCTTTGATCCACATTTCTCCTTTTCTATTCATGTCTCCAACCTCTCGCGCACCTACTTCATGCATATTCATTACCTTCGCCGTATTCGACCCGTGCTTTACTTTAAAACTGCTTTCGCTATCAGCCCTACCTCCATTGTCCACTCCAAGCTTGAGTAATTCCCTTTTCCTTGACCTCGAATCCGCCCAAATTAGGTGTGCAACTCATACAAAACTTACTCGCCGGAGCTGTCACCAGGACGCCCAAGCATCACCATTTCACTCCCGTCCTTCAATCATTCCTCTGGCTGGGAAACCCTGAGCGCGCATCCACTGTCACTAACCTACAACTCCCTAAAATACTCCTAGCCCAAGTATCTTCGCGAGCTCTTCAGCGTCCACTCCAGCTCTACCTGATAATCTTAACAAATACTAGCCACACCATCCACGACCTTCTCCCCCTGTCAATTGTACTGGTCATGACCTGCACCCACGCTCACATAACCGTGTTCTCCCTAGATTTGATTCTCTTACCAGGCGCGGCTTCTTAGCTAGGAGCCTAGGATGTTGTACAGTTAGACATCTGTTTTCTAGTTGACTTAATTTTCTTCTAATTATCGTTTTCTTTATACATAAATTATTTCTGACTTTGTATGTAAGGCGCTGAGCGTTTGCTTGCGTTTAATAAAGAACATTCTTACTTACTTACTTACTTACTTACTTACTTAATACTCCTATCTCATTATCTCCCGTCCCACAGTTACAGCACGCCTCAAGTTCTCCAACCGATCCATAACCCACACTGCACCTCGACTCTGGAACAATCTTCCACTGAATTCCGCAAATTCTCAGTTCGCCACCAATACCGCGCTCACCAGCCATTATCTTCCTCAGGGCACTCTAGGCCTACTTGTCACTCACTGCTTTTCCACTCAAAATTAAAATCCTACCTCTTCAGGAATTCCTTTCCTAATCCATTAAATCCTCTGCCTTCGAAGCGTTCTTGTCCTCAACGAAACTCTCCTCAGCAGCTCCTCTTCCTCATATATCTGGTGTCCATGGCAACCGAACTCTGATGAGGTCCATTGGATATCATCCCAAACCCCTCCGACAGAACGGACGCTCGTGAATAAGCAGGGGCCCTGCGCTTAGCTCTAAAGTAGCACTTTAGAAATTTGGAGTTGACGATTATGATTAAGGTATCTTCAAAATCTGAATCTGCTTGCAAGGGTCGAGTTTATACAGTCGCAGTTAGCACGCAGGTTTTTAAAGTCAGTTTGCTCATTCTTCTAACTCGCCTCATAATTTGACTTCTGTTCCGCTTGCACTCACCTCTGCTACTTTCCACTCACGACTGAAACCTAACTCTTCAAGCTATCATATCCTGATTATATTCCTGCGCCACTACACGACCACCGTCATCACCGATTACCACCGTAGCACCATATGATGTCTCCTCGGCTTGACCTCCCCAGGATTCTGACCTGACATCGGACCGAACAGAGCAGCCTGGCTATTGCGGACTTGATTTGATATAGCGCCGGTGGTTAAGCTGGTCTCCTTGGCGTGGCTTTTATGGGCGTTGAGAATTTTCGAAGATTTACATTACACTACACATTCGTGTAGGCCTACATATCGTAAAAAGTAGGTTACAGAGATGTACAAAGTCCGTGAATAATTCGGCCCGGTATAAGCCGACGAAAATCAAGTGTGTCGGGATTTCAGCAGCTGCTGTCCTATACACAGAGTCGTCGTGCGTCTTCCGAAGCAGTTATCCAGGCTCTAACCATAATAGGACACGAATCCTCGTAACCTGATATCCCTCCAAGATCAAGTATAGGCTAATCGCTGAGAAATCGTTTTCAAGCGTCCGCGAATCAAGGCCGTAGTCAGGTTTGGTTTTTTTGGGTGGGGGAGAGGTTACTCGTCCTTGAGCAAGCGAACAAGCAAACGAGTCAATGCGTTTCCGTGTGTGCACTCATGGAACAGACGCCTATACCACGTATACCATGCGATCGTATTTTGTGTGATGTACGCCCTGTAGGCCTATGTATTGTATACGTATACGAAATAATTGTATGCGATTTACTTCCGATCGGTCGACTGTACGATCGGTATCAAAGGTAAAGATGTGAATCTTCCTATTTCTTGTAATTATTATACATCATCATCCTCGACAGCATATTCGTAGTCGAGAGTATTCGTCGGCAACTCGGCATTTCCGCCATGCACTTTTTATGTTATATATATATATATATATATATATATATATATATATATATATATATATATATATATGGGTAAGTATACGTTTAGCCATTGTGTATAATTAGCCTATATATGATGTGATGCTTCGCACTTCTGTCTAACCTATACCTTTTAATAGGCCGCTACATTTGTTTCTTTAAAGAAGGTGTATATTGAGATGCAATGTACAGGTGCATAATTCAGCAGCATAAATGCACATATAGACCGACGATATACACTTAGACTATATATTATACCCCCAAGCCGCCGCCATAGCCGCCGAGCCGCTGAATTTTTGCCCAAGCCGATTAACCGCCGTAAATTTTACGGCTTAGCCGAAAAAGCGCCGAGAATGTTTTTACGGCTAGCCGCCGGAAACATATTCAGCTAATTCAGCTAGAACACGCACAAAGTTGTGATTGTAAAGTTTTCCCGCTGGTTTCAATGAGTTATGACTTTAATTGTAGATTACCGTACAAGTTCGGACTTATTGAAACTGTAGGCTACTGTTTCGAATGACTTTTTGTGTGCCACTATTAATTGTTCATTTTTATGGCATTGTAGCAGATGTCCTAATGTCTAATTAATTGGCTTTTTGTAACTCTATAGTTGATACACGTTTTGAACGAACTATGTTTCAAGCCGTATTTTTTACGGCTAGCCGAAAAAGGTAGTTTGCGTCACTTTACGGCTAGCCGAAAAGCCGCCGTAAATTTTCTCAAGCCAGCCGTTAGCCCAAAAAATTGCGGCTTGGGGGTATGCTATATATTATTATTATGCATTCATTAGGTCTATGTTGATGTCGTTGCTCTCGCTATAAGATACACATCCGGGTCCTCGCATATCTTCGAGGGATCTTCTTATGGTCTGCACTTTAGATTCGGTTTAATGCACTAGATTGACCCTCAAAAGCTGCTTAATAATTAAGTGCACTGGGAACTATAATGTGCATCTGTGCATACAATATGCATGTATATATAGGCGTATGTGTATATATGCATATAATGTTGGTCTACAGTCTATGATGATTGCCGGGAAGGAGGAAGAGGAATGACACCATTGGGGCAAGGGAAGGCCCGGCTTTTAGTTCCTGCAAGCCAAACGTGTATGTATGCGTGTGTATAAGCGCGTGTAGCCTATTAGGCGTATGTTTACAAGATGTATGTTTTCGTTTATTCGGTTTTAAATTCATCAGCTATAGTCTCACAGCCCGACTCCCTCGCTTTGCTCATATTTCCACATATATGCTTGAAGTCTTGCGCTGGATCCCTAGTGCTGCAGCGCATCCATGCAGTATAAGATCCTCTTTCTGGTCTCCAAATCCCAGCTATATCTATAGGCAGTGCTCTGAAATAGGGGTCTATACCTCTCAGACTATATGCGAGAGCGGTTATCTGCATCCTCACCTCGCTCTTTGCGCTCTTCAGATCGGCTTGATCTCTTTGTTCCTCGGACTCGGACTGCTCTGGCTCAACAACGAGCGTTTGCTGTAGTGGGTTCCTCCATGTGAAATTGCCTTCCCCTCACTAAGGGCTAAACTAATGACTGAATTTTCCTCATCGGTCTCGCTCTTTAACGGTGTTTTTCCTTCCCTCACCCACCGGAGCTTCAGTGCTGAGAGCGCCTCTGAATTTTTATTCTGCGAGAGGCGCTTTAGAAATTATTAGACACAATACCATACGATCAATCAATCAATAAATGCTTTATTGCTCACCGAAGAAAACATAATCACGTAATCACAGACAACATAAGCAGAAATAAACATGCAGTGAACAATGGGAAACCCCGAAAGAAGTGAGTAAACGTCAATAGCAATATCTTAACTTTGTATACCAAAACATCAGGTATTCAGTGAACAAAGCAAATATACGTATAAACAATGGCTAATAACGACACTGAGAGTTCAGTAGGTATGATTTTAGTTTATTTTTAAACTGATGCAGCGTTGGCACGTTTTTTAGATCTGTCGGTAACATATTCCAAAAGATAGGACCATAAATTCTTATACTGTGTTGCCTAATCGTGGTGATCGTGCTAATTTGGTATATATATATATATATATATAAAAGCTACGTACGCAGTTGTATGTAGCCTATAATTGTATCAACGAATTCCGAAGTTGTTAATCGATCGAGTTTCGAATGATCGGCTGGGCCATTATGTAGCGTCAACCAAGAAAGACACACACACACAGTCTTTGATTGCTTATTATAGCCTAATAATTAATAGAAAAACGAACAGTTTAATTGCAGTAGTAAACACGGGTTTTGGAATGGCAGTTTCTCAACGCACAAATCTATCAGCGACATCGGTAACTCAAACTATTGACTGACATGCAGAGATTCACCTTCCCCATCTCTGTTTTTTTATTGGACACCAGCACGCTACCTACACGCTGGTATACTCAAGCCTAGCACCCCATCGACCTGCTGACTTACTTTACTCTGACCTACGTTACCTTAGCCTAAGTCTACTTTTGGCCTAGCATACGTCTTAGTCCCCGGCGCCGCCGCCATCCGCCGCCGCCGCCATCCGCCGCCGCCGCCAGTCGCTAAGCCCTCAAGTCGAAGTCAGTCGCTAAGCTATCGACTGCAATCGACTTTGTCCACTTAATATATCAGCAGTTAGTTATTTACTACCTTACTGCCTACCTCGTACTACTTGCCTACTTTACTAGTCATACATACTTCCAAGGAATCTATATTTAAACTAGTCCTACTACCAACAGTCAGATTTTTCTGGTGTCACGACATTTCGTCTACCGACATTTCATCTACGACACTTCGTCTACAGACATTTCGTCTACAAAGTAATTTGATATTGTCACTTTAAAATGGAAGCTTGATTGATGAAAAAATTGTTTCCCTAAATGGAAGTGGGATTGATGAAAACATTCCTGTGTAACTGTGTTGAAATAGAATTTGGATTGATCGAAATAATTTTTCACGTAAATAGAAGCTGGGAACCAAGCTGGATGCATGAATGAAACTAAGTTTCCATTCAATAAAAGCTGGATTGACGAAAATAATCTTTTCAGTAATTAGAAGCTGGTTTCCTGAGAATATATAGCACGTTTTAGCGAAACTATAAGAATGCGGCCTCTTTTGATTAGCCGTAATGAATGCAGATACACTCGTAGACGAAATGTCGGTAGACGAAGTGTCTGTAGACGAAGTGTCGGAGACGAAATGTCTGTAGACGAGCTGTCGCGGAACCGCTTTTTCTGTCATGTTACCTGACGTCACGCCCTTCAGTAATTGAAATTGGCGATTTGGCGTCTCTCCGATTCAAACGTCGCGTTGAAAATACTCTGCATGGTTTCAGTGTCCTTAGCCTAAACAGCGGTACAGCTAAAGATGAAGCCCGAAAAATTGATAATCTGTTTGTGAAATTAGGGAAAATAGGCGTCCATTTGCTCTTTCGAGAGAAATCCGGTGTTTGGGCCCATTTTTGCGAACTATGCTACCGGTAAGTCTGGGTGAGACATAGGCTACCCACAATAGGCCTAATACTATATAGGCAGACTTGAAGGTTGCATGCTTTAGTTTCTTATCTGATTTGAATGTAAAGCAATAACGGCTTGATAATTTTGCCTTGGTTAGTGTATCGGCCAATATTTCCTATTAATTTACCACCGCTTTCTTTGGTCACAGACCATGACGTGCAGCGAAACGTGACTAAGCAATGCCGGACTTTGCTAGTCAATATAAACCAATATATTTGCAATCTTAGTAAATATGCAGTTAATATGATCCTTACGAGTCATTTGCCTGTCCAGATATACACCTACAAATTTGCGGAAGTAAACTTCTACCTGTAATGATCTTGTGAACAAATTAATTTGTGGTGAGAATGACACTATAAAACTCTGAATTAGCTTTTATTGATTCTTTCTCGGCAAGAGAGCAGACCAGTTCAGACTGGTCTAGACTCTAGACCGTTGCATGAGGTTCGGACTTGGACCTCCACTTGGTATCGCTGGATAACCCATCTTACACGACGCAGTGCTGTGAATGGTACCTTGCGCTCATGGGCGCCCGCACATAGGGGCAAGAGGGGCACTTGCCCCCTCCTGGAAAATTTATACAAATTTTTAACTATAGCCTACTACTTTTTGGTGTTGATCACTGTGTGTCAGCTAGGCGCACCAAATATTTTGGCAAATAATCTCAAGTACACGATCAACGGCTGCAAAACTATTGCACTGTCGAATCGCTCGATCGGTATAGTGTGAGGTAGGCTTAATCGAAACAAGATAGACATTTTCTGAGTTCTTTAGATATTATCAAATGACAATAATTCAAATGGTACAGCCTTAAAGTTGTTCTCACACACGCACAGGCACAGGAATCCAGCAAAAAACCTGGCTAACTCCCTCTCAACTATTGTGTACTAAGCACCTCTCTACTTTCTGTCATTATATCACCAACTGCTCATTCACCGCATTCTCATGTTTCATGCATATATCGGTAACACACTGAACTGTCGCCTGCATGCCTGCTAGTCAACCCACGCTCACGGGTGTATTTCATTACCATTATGTTTTCTGTCGCAGATGAAACTACTCAGAGGCGTTGTAAATGTTGCTAGAGCGACGGCATAAAAGATTGTGACACACCACTGCAATATGGCGCATTAATATTCTCGCCTGTTGCTTATCTGATGACGTGCTATATCGTTTTCCTGTTTAATATCGGTGATAGCAGATCTGTGATGAAAACGTCAACAGATCTCAGTTTTAGAGTTAATTCATACGGTGACTAATGGGTGCTCGATAGTCTAGTGGTTAGCGCGCTGGACTGTCAATCGAGAAATCGGGGGTTCAAATCCCCGCCAGGACAGAAAATTTGGTTCGAGATTTATGTTCCAAGAGCACCCTGTAGCCAACTCAACTATGATGAGTACACTGACCGTACACTGTCGGTGGGAAGATGAGACGGCGAGGGAGAGGATTGGCCACCCGCCCTCAAATGGCGAGGCTAAGAAAATGAGGTCGCTAACACTTCATACCTATGGCTGCCTCAGGGCTAGTTCAAGAACTGCTCTTCTTCTTCTTCTTCTTCTTCATATGGTGACTATGTTGTTACACGATGGAAATGATTACTATAAAATTATCTAGCAAAAATAATGCGAGGTTCAGTAACATATCTAAACACTCATCAGACATAGGCCTACGTGTATTTATACTTATATATGCACATTGCACATAAATACAAATATACTTTAATGCACATTTTGGTACAAATATAAAATTTAACACATAATAATAAACATACATACGTGTGAATATGCATATTATTATTTATACGCATATTTTGAAGTATTAAAAATGATACGCATGTGTGCATCATATATGGATAGATATGAACGTCCATGTGATACATATATGTGAATATATAATACATAATATATATATATATATACATGGAGTAATTCTTTTGGGAGGCAGGATCCTCTGTCATCAGGTTCACTTAGATAAGTCTCTCTCACAAGGCAGCAGAGGCCGGCGACTGTAATTTATAGGTGTCCATTATCCGACAACGCTTCTACTCAGGTATACTATAAATGCTTTCCAAGCCGCTTTGAAACGTAAGGGGCCGACACCGATTTTATGTCCGCCGCGTAAATTATCGCCTCTCCAGCTCTAAAACGAAGATCATGTCGTCCATGGAGCTTTGGCCGCTCAACCCCTCCATGCATGCACGCAGAGAACTATTCCGTGCTGGAGTATGACGCCCAAGCTGCTTCTTTGTACGGACGCGTTTTCCAGATTCACATTTCTCCGACTGGTGGTTCATCCGCGTCCAGTAATGGGTAACTAATAATTAGAAACTAATTAATTAGCTTGGTAGTTAATTCTAATTCGAATTAATTAGTAGGCTAACTGAAATTTTGCTAATTCTAATTTTAATTAAGGTTGTAATTAAGGCTCTAATTAAAAATTCATAATTAGCTTCATAATGACATTGCCTAAATATTTCCTAACTTACTTGTTGCTGAATGATTTCTTTGTAACTAAAAAATATAAAAAAATACTTTGATTCTTTATTTTTTATGGTAGGCCTATCTTTAAAAAAATCGACTAGGCCTAGTTATGTCACGTTTTTCTGATAATTTTCAATACATAAACGAACCCAAAAGAAAAGTAAATTAATTGGAAAATTGCTGTTTTAGCATTAATATTCTTAGCTTCAGGCAGAAACAACGACATTTCTCAGACTTTCCAAATGCATCTGAAGCATCACGTTGTTCCTGCAACATCAGCGTCAATGGAGCGAGCTTTTGGTTTTGCAGGATTTGTCGCTAACGAGCGAAGAAAGAAACCTTGATAACAATACTTAGCACAGTAGCACTCATGATAATTCCGAAGTACAACTCAGATTTTTCTTAGAAATTAAAGCATTTCCACAGTAATAAGCAGAGATTGGAGGAATAACTTGAAATATTAAGTTATCGTAATTTTTTGAAATATTTGTCTAATAGATTGTATGCCAAACTAGTAAACTACATTAGCATGTCGTTTTGTATTTTTACATAAACAAATTATAATTGATTAATTGAGTGCTAATTCTAATTTTAATTAATCAGCTCTTCAAAAGATTCTAATTTTAATTCCAATTATGAAATTTGAACCAATGCTAATTCTAATAATTAAATACACAATCTTAATTACCAATCGCTTTCCACGTCTTTTGGTTAGGAAAACCAACAGGACTGTGACATTTTCGGTCGTCTGCCTAGATTATTCTGCTTCCGACCGTCTTTTTATATGATTGTCTGCGATTATTCGTCTGCCTTCGATCGTCTGCTCTTATTCGTCTGCCTTCGATCGTCTGTGTTATTCGTCTGCCTTCGGTCATCTGCTCTTATTCGTCTGCCTTCGATCGTCTGCTCTTATTCGTCTGCCTTCGGTCATCTGCTCTTATTCGTCTGCCTTCGATCGTCTGCTCTTATTCGTCTGCGTTCGGTCGTCTGCTCTTATTCGTCTGCCTTCGGTCGTCTGCTCTTATTCGTCTGCCTTCGGTCGTCTGCTCTTATTCGTCTGCCTTCGGTCGTCTGCTCTTATTCGTCTGCCTTCGGTCGTCTGCTCTTATTCGTCTGCGTTCGGTCATCTGCTCTTATTCGTCTGCGTTCGGTCGTCTGCTCTTATTCGTCTGCCTTCGGTCGTCTGCTCTTATTCGTCTGCCTTCGGTCGTCTGCTGTTATTCGTCTGCTTTCGGTCGTCTTCCTTCGGTCGTCTGCTTTTAGTCGTAAGCTTTCCATCGTCTAAACCTTCGCGATGGCTTAGTCGAAAATCGTTCCGTTTTGGACGCAGCAACAAGCGAATGAAGACGGTAAACGCAAGCGTTGCCAGGGTGACTTCCGTGGCTGCTGCGACGGTTGAATCACGGCGCAGTATCCTAGATGGCGTCTCGAGAAGCGCCGCCAGCCCGGCTTGGATCAAAGGAAGCCATTCTGGCCGTCAGATGTCGCCAAAGAGCCCCGAAAGAGGCTCATCGCCGTGCACCCGTGATTAAAATTGAGACGGCAAACGGTATTCGACACACGAGCCGCTGTTTTACGGCCGCGCACAATCGTAAAAGATGAAACTGTCTCTCGCTGGGAGCCATGGACTGCTTCACGATAGTAGATGGACTCGCGCGGTAGACAGACCTCTCATTGGCATTTCAGTCCACCACTGATTGGAGCCTTGCTCATTATTATTGCGGCACTATATCAGTCGTAAGATAGATTAGATTAGATTGGCGATTGAACTAGCTAAAGTCATGCAATAATGAAGCCGGACTATGTCTGCTATTGTTACATGTTTAGTGCGTATGTCTATCTGACTGTCTATATGTCTGGGTGTTTATCTCTTTGTGTATGTACGTGTTTCTTCTGTTTATGCGTGTCTCTGTCTCTAACAAATTTGTTGAACAGTTTAGATTTAACAAATATATATATATTCATCTTGCCCAGTTCATACTCATCTGTTGAACTGTCTTTAAGCATGTCTAAGTGTATATATCCGCAGCACATGGCCTAAGATTTGCAAAGGACCTCGGCCCTTTAACACATGAATATGTAGCACGAAAGGATGTCCTCTCTGGCGACGTATGCTCTCGTTTTCACGAAGAGGCGGCAAGAGCTGATGAATGCAGTGGCCTATATAGGAACTGCGATTTGCACAATGTACATAATTATGAGTAATATACACTGTGTATCGTCTATGTACCGTACATGAACTATGCCTGACGACATAAATGTTTCACGCAGATTTTATAATGCCATTGTTAGCATCACCAGCTGCATGATGTAACAATTATTGTCAGTTCAGCATCTCCGGTCGTCTTGCTCCGTTTTAGGAAGCCATTCAACGGTTGATGTACTTCCGCGGATTTAACGACCTCTGGCGGTGAGGGAGGTTTGGAGGGCGTTGTGGTTGGTGGCTGACTGGTAGACAGCACGACCTTGTCTGGGATTCGAACCCCGTCTGTCGTACACCGCTAGAGGTCGTAAAACGTGCCAATGAAACGTCGACTGGCTGTAAGGTCGCCGTTTGCCGCGCTTAAATCGAAAAACCTAATTGAACGCCCGAATGATTCTTCTTCGTTCTCTTCGCCTTCAGGGAAGGCTGAGCTTCCATGATTAACACTACTAAAAGTCAGGTCTACTCACGACAGACACCAGTGTCTGAGCTTCCATGATTAACACTACTAAAAGTCAGGTCTACTCACGACAGACACCAGTGTCTGAGCTTCCATGATTAACACTACTAAAAGTCAGGTCTACTCACGACAGACACCAGTGTGCCTATAGGCCACTAGAGGTCGTACTTTTAACCTCTGATAATTTTAGACATCTTTATCAAACAGAGGCCTGTAATATGTGAAACAACACTAAGTTGGTATATTTTAGTCTATTTAAAGTGCGCTTTGTTGGACAAGGTAAAGTCATCGTCAACGGTCTTGCAAGCTATTATATGTGTTTCCATTCCTTTCTATTGAAACAAATTGCGTATAATTAAGACAGCTTTATTAACAGAGACATGGCATACTATACAAGAGTATAAATAAGGGCAAGTCGCGTGTTTTCAGTCTCTTACTTGAATGGTACTTCCTGACCTCAAACGCTTTCAGACTCGTAAGTTGCCATAAGACGCGCAAAGCATACTATGGCGTATACTTTAAAAACAGTATAAACTAATGTCTGTCTAGAGCAGAGACTAATGTGTCTGAAACGTTCGCTTACCTAGCATTTCTGCTTGATTCAAAAGCAAACTGTATGAATGTGTGTATGAACACATTTAACGTAGCACCTTTGAGTAGTTCTCGAAAGGGCTGCAGCTCAATGTCGCATACACTATACTAGACAATTTAGTGTAATGAGCGCAAAAGAGCAGAGTAATATTTTTGTTCATGATTTACTGCCCGACAACTGAAGTCAATGAGCCTGCTGATTACAGCAGGTCCGTTTCTGATTACCTTGTCCAATACAATGCAATACAATCAGTGTCTACTGTTCTCAGACATTACGTTCCAGTTACTAAATTGTAAAATAATGTGTCTCAAAACCCAAAGATTATGGTGCAATACATGTATTGTTAATACTAAATCTGTACTTTTCGTTTTAGCCAGACAATTGTTTAGGCGGAAGAAGAAGATGGAGGGGTTAGAGAAGGATGAGAAGGAGGAAAGAGAAGGAAAACGAGGAGAAGGGGAAAGAGAGGAGGAGGAGGAAGTGAAAGAGCAATCCGTTAAGTTAATCCAGGATTCCAGAGTAGCAGCCATGCGCACGTACTGTTAGCGACTTCATTGTTCTGGCACATGAAGGCCTGTGACCTGTAGGGCGTATACCCCTGTACCTTGGCGTCTGATCTTTACACAGAGAGTGTACGGTCGATGTACTCATCTGGTAGCTTAGTTCGCAATGGGACGCAATTATGTTAAGCAGAGAAGTCGAAATATCTTTGATTGACTGATTGATTGAGTCCATAACCAGGTGACTTATTGAGAACCTCAACCTCTGTGACTTCAAGGAATCATTCACAAAGTCTGAATGCAGCTTCTCCAGTCTCGCCAGTGGAACAGAAATCTGTAGGACAGGCTCTAATGTATTGCATTTGGGTGATACTTCGTTAAAGGGAGGATTTCTCGTTTAGACCGAAAAACAAGCATACAATCATACATGCAGACAAAACAGCATAGTTTAAGATAGGCAAAGAGAAAATAAACAAACAAACAAACAAACAGGTAGTGGGATAGACAGACGGACACAGAGAGACAAACGTGGAGATAGTACAATAGGCAGGTGGTCGCAAACAGACAGACAGACAGACTGGAAGACAGACTAAACTCCAAGCAAACAGCCAAACAGTGGGACTGGCAGGCAGACAAACACGCAACAGTAGGTTGGGCCACATACACACATACAGACAGACAGACAGACTGATTGGGGGACAATGATGGAGCGAGTCAAATGTCAACCACATTTTGCCGAATGAACGTCCACCGGAAGGTCACAGGAACCGATGACTTTTCTCTTAGACTTTCTTCATTCCCACCCCTCCTCCTCTCTCTCTCTCTCTCTCTCTCTCTCTCTCTCTCTCTCTCTCTCTCTCTCTCTCTCTCTCTCTCTCTCTCTCCTCCTCTGCCTCCATGTCTTGATTCCTCCATTCCTCCTCTCTCCTTCTTCACTCACTCATCACTCATTTGCTCGTTCAATCAATCAATCAGCCACAGTCTGTCTCTGTGTCTTTGTCTCTCTGTCTGTCGATCCATCGCAGAAACAGATGGACTCTGTGTCGACTCATTCCTCCTCCATCTCTTCCAGTCTTCCTCCTTCTCGTTGTCTTGTTCTGGCTCTTCGCCTTCTTCCCATTCCACTTCCTCATGTTATTCCATTCATCCTGCGCTTCTTCTTTTCCTTTCTCTTCCTCTGTGTCCTCTTTTCATCGCCCTTTCTCCCCTTCTGCTCCTTTTATCCTCTCCATTATCTGGGTCCTTCCATTTCCTGCTACGTGTACTCTTTCCTCCTCCATCTTTTCCTTCTCCGTCTTTCCCCCTTTTCCTCCTCCTACTCTTTCCCCTCAGACCCTCTTGATAATTTTCCTCCGCTTCCTCTTTCTCTTTGTTCCTCCTCTTCTTCTTCCTCCTCTTCCTCTTCCACCTTCTCTTCCTCCTCTTCCTCTTCCTCCTCCTCCTCTTCCTCTCCCTGCTCTTCCACTTCCACCGTCTCTTCATCCTCCTACTTCTCCACCTTCTGCTCCATCGTTTCCTTCGGCTCCGATCGATATCCCTCTCAGCTCCCGTCAGCCTAGCATCAGCATCAGCATCAGCAGCACCAACTCTCTCTTCCTCCCTCCTCTTCCCACCTCCCTCCCTCCCTTCATCTCATCCTTCGCAACCTCGTCGTCCATCCGTCCTTCCATCTGTCCATCGCTGGCTCGGTAGCGCTCCGGCCACCGATGATTGATGGCAGAGTCTCGGCTGTACGGCGGCGGCGGCGGCGGCGGCTGCGGACGACAGCGAACGGTGGTCAGCACTCGGCGCTTGACCACGGCCGCAGATGGTCGGTCAGTCGATGGACGGACGATGACCAGCAACGTCTTCTCTTCATCGCCCCGGATGGACGGACGGACCGACGGACGGAAGACTCGGCTCCATGGTAACCGGTGACCATGGCAACAGGATGAGGAATTATCCAGCCGCCGCCGCCCGCGGTAAGACGGTTTTGTTTGTGTCGATGGAATTGTAAATATTGGAAATGTACGAGCGTAAATTTTATGCAATTGATGTAAGTGCTCTGTAATCGTCAGTATTGCAAATGTTGAAAGTGCGCTCACCAAACATAAATTGTGTTGAAATATTGTTAAACTGTCTGAATCGCGTGTATAGGAAATGTACGTGCGGCTTTTATAATTTTATGATGATTGTAAATACGCGGAAATATCCGTAGACTATATAACCGTCTGTTTGTTTCATGCAAATGTTCGGCAATCGTCAGCATTATAAATATTGGAAATGTACGTGCGTATTATTAGAGGTGCTTTCCGTAGTACGTTAAT
>JACEVL010000244.1:525000-572500 GCA_020284085.1 Aporrectodea caliginosa | reverse complement strand
ATGGAAACCCGCCCCAGAAATTGTAAAGCCCCCAAATTGTTTCCTGGCGTCGCTTCTGAATACAGTTTTATTGTTCTGTATATGATCAGTGTCGTCATTATCTACTTCGTCATTAATACTTGATAATTATTGTTGTCATCATCATCTCTATCCATCGTTCTTGTAATCATGGAATGTGATGCCATAGCGTAAGGCACAGTAACGACAATTGGTGCAACATTGTAACTACAATTTGTTATGCATCTAAATAGCAAGTTCTCATAATCATGACCGACACTATCATCTACAATCTACGTCATCGTCATCATCATCATCGTAGTTGTCGTCGTCGTCATCATCATCATCATCATCATCATCATCATTATCATCATTGTCACCGTCATCATCATCATCATCACCACCACCACCACCACGACCGTCGTCAATATCATTTGCTATCAGTCAAATCATATTGCACAGTACGAGTGGTGTAACTTCAAATTTCGGTCTTCCCGCATAATACCCAAAGGGATCATCTTCATACTTTATCCGGCTCTGATCGGGTCCATTCCTTTTCAGATTCGTTCCCAAACCAACACAGTTGCGGACCGTAATGGCCTATAGTTAGCCTACTACGCACTATAGACCGGTCACAATGTCTGTGTTATAACAGCAGACAATACCTGAGACAGAGACAATATACGCCGTCGGACGTCGTTCGATCCGGGTGCCAGTAAAGTATCTCAAAGCTAGCATGAGTGGTCTCCTTGCGTACAAAGGACGAGAGAATAGGTGTTTCGCACGACACAAAATTAAGCAACTTAGTACGGAAGTCAATAAGCATCGTCCGAGCCACATCATGCAGTGCAGACAATATTGATTAAAGCCTGTCGTGCAATGTGCTGCTCTACGTGAGCTGGAGCTGCTGCAACTCGTGTATAATAGTAGCCGAGGAAACTTACTGATTTGGTTAGCGGTATTTACAGTGCATTGGTGTGCCGGGCGAACATAGTGTACACAAATAAAAGTCCGGCTGAGGGCGAGTTGCGCAATATGTATTCGGACAAGACAGAGTCAGAGAAAGAGTCTAACCAATGAATTTCCGAGTCACACCGAAACATCCACTGTCTGGTTTAACCGTTCTGGGTCTGGCTCTGTTGATCCGAAAGGGTTCAGATCAATCATGTTGTCAGATCGTGAGACGGTCCAAGTCACGATATTGGGAAGATAAGAAGAGGCTGTCTAGATCAATATATAAACAGGTCTGTGTAAAAAGAATTGTAACGCTTCGGAAGCTTACCTCACTCAAACCCAGTCGAGAAGCAAGTCTGTCTTCTGAGTAAGTCACGTTCGAAATATCCACTTCAGATAGGCCTACCGCATCATAGAATCGGCTGTGAGGACGTGAGACGGATTTATTCCAGATATATCGAGGTCCTCTTTGTAATTTTGATATTTGCATAAAGACCATCCGGACCTATATGCACGAGGGACGCGTTCTCTCTGAACTGTGTGTTGTGACAGGAATAGGCTATACGAAGTTGGTATCGACCGTGTTCGATTCTAATCTACCCGGGTAAATCGATCTGAAATCTGACAAATCGGTTCAGGTTGTGTGACACTCTGGGAGGACACTCTTGCCACATGCCTGGCCCGAAACCAGACGGATCGTGTTCAAAGCGGAATATTACGAAAGCTCACACGATAACCAGTTAGACATTATGGCAAGCATACAGGCAGATAAGAGTAACCGATTTGTCAGATTTCAGATCGATTTATCCGGGTAGATTAGAAGCAAACACGGTCGATACCAACTTCGTATATTCCTGTCACAACACACAGTGCAGAGAAAACGCGTCCCTCGTGCATAAGCTTATAGGTCGGGGTGGTCTTTATGCAAATTATGAAAATATAAAAGTTACAAAGAGGACCTTCACTGCTGCCGGTAAAGAAACTAACCCTGTTGTGAGAAAAGGCCACCATGTCCACTGTCCAGGACGTTGTACATCCGTAGATCTCGGAAGAGGTAGAATCATATCCAGAGACTGAATTTGAATTTGTATTGTTGTCTCTCTCAAGGAAGCTACCCATTCTAAGTCTTCTTTGGAGAGAACGGTCACCATTGGAATATAATTATGGCACGGAACGGCCATTTTGAATTCAGAGGGGAAAAGGGCTGTGCTGTGGGTAGAGTAACGGGTAGCTCTGATCCTAGAACTGGTTTGGAACCAATCCACCCCATAAGGTTGTCCGCGACAACCACGTAATTATGTAGGCCACTGTACGTATTTTATTAATGTGTTTGAACTTTGAACAGTAATACAGCGTCTTTTAAGAACCTCACAACGGGTTTAGAACCTGAGAGCGTGTTCCTATACGTACTGCAATCGATGTTGTTTTCCGGAGCCTCGGAGACCTACTTGGTCATCCGATCATGCAATACTTCCAGGAAAACGTCCGGGCGACTTGTGTGGACGATTCCAGAGCGGAAGAGATCGATCCACCGGCGATCGACCGACCAGAAACAGACGGCACTGGATCAATCCAATTAATATGTGTGCGCGGTCGCTGTTCCGAGGTTTGGACCGCTGTCTACACCAGAACTGGAAATCTGCATCGGGTCAGGGACTAGTCTGCCCTTTGGCATTATTTTAAAAAAACTTATTTACATTTATATCGCGTCAGCATAAGATGATTAAGCGTTTATCGATGGCTTTAGGCATCTGTGCATCCAAGACTGGCTCAGATTATCTGCACAGGAAGCGTCGCTTCATCATAATCAACATCATCATCATCATCATCATCACCATCATCATCATCATCATCATCATCATCATCATCATCATCATCATCATCATCACCACCATCATCATCATCATCATCATCATTGAATCATCACAGAAGGTGACATTGAAGATCCTTAACAAAGGAAATCAAGTCGCATTTACGGCGGTTCAGATGGAGGCCCATAGTAGATCGAAGATCCGAAATCAACTCGCCATCGGGAGCTACTGTCTGGTGGTGACCTTCCAAAAAGTAAGGTCATCCAGACAGGGACGTAGCGAGAATTAAATTCAAGAGGAGGCAACTTCACAGACCATTGGCAAAATCCTGGTCATTGAGGTCATTAGTCAATCGAAGTTGCGGTATATAAAAAAAGCAAGAGGAGGCAACTTCTGTGCCTCAATGTAGCTACGCCTATGCATCCAGATATCCTTTGTGAGATATAGGTTAAAGAAAGCGAGGCATGAGTTGCAGAACCAGGCTAAGACGTAATGGACCCAGAGTGTCTGCCTGCTGTGCACTCATCTGTAGTGATTGAAATTGTACGTGCAATTATAAATTTATGTGGCGCCACTTCTGTTAAAAAAGCTAATTATAGGCCGTAACTGCGCTAGCCTACATGATGCTAAAATTAGGAACAAAAATTTCATCAGTAAACAAAACAATGCAGAGAAAACCAGTAAGGTCATCGTTGGCAGGCCCACGCACACACGCGGAACACAAGCAACGGATTCCTATCTATAGATGACAACATCATGTTCAGAGTCTCAAAGGACCAAACTGCGTCGACAGACAGCAGTATCTCATTGCTGAAAGATGACGCACGTCCGGCTATCCCTCAAGCCACCAGTTGCACGTATATAGAGGCGACAACAGCGACTAGCGGTCGAGGCTACTCCATAGACCTGCTAAACAATGGCTTAAACACCCATAGCCTTGACAATCTGCTCTTAAAGATATGCTCATATGCTATATGTGGATCATAGGTGACTAGGTGTTAATTACCGCTGCAGAGCTAGAAACGCCACCAACTTCGCATACCCGCTGAGAATGTATACTTGATGAGGGTCGTACAGGTCAAACTGGTGTCAGCCTAACGCAGCTGTTAACACAGCCACGTAAGACGGGTAGAATTATGGCATTTTGTAAGGAAAGTTAACGAAGGAAACGAGTCTATATCAAAATTAATGCCTGCATAATAAAGACCGAACAAAAAGACAAGCAAACTCTCAAAAGTCCTGAGAAACGCGAAACAACGTTAGTATCGGGTGAATTACTGCTAATATCAGGTGATTTAAACTATTGATATCGGGTGAATTAAACCATACACATCAGGTGAATTAAGCTTCTAATATAAGGTCACGGGTGAATTAAAACGTTAATATCAGGTGAATTTAACGTTATTGTCAGATGAATTAAACCGTTAAAATAAGATGAATTAAATGTTTATATAAGTTAAACAAAACGTAAATGCATGTCAGGTGAATTGAAACGTAAATATGAGGTGAATTAAAACGTTTATACCAGGTGAATTAAACGAAAGACGAGAGGTAAACACTGTCAAGGAACGAGGTAACAGTATTTACCCTGTTGCTCATTCATTACTTTTTAAACCGAGGTAGGTGTTATATCTCCGGAGATAAGAAATTCTCCGGAGACAGTCAATGCCATCTGGAACGACTGCGTCTCCTCCAGACAGTCCTGGCAAGGAGAAGGTCCTGCGACATTCAGCGGCATTAAAACGCTGAATTATTAGTGAGAAGCATTGAAGCAGATGACTAGTTTCTCTCACATCCCCGGAAATGAGAGCCAGATTGCTTTCCAGATCCGTGATGCAACAACACTCGACTGGTGCTATCGACGGGTTTCAAAGGGCAGAAGACCAAGTCAAGTGTTGCTAGGAGTGCATGCATGGGTTGTCTGACATTTTTCTAGCTGTTGCTATGGAGACGCTGCGTTACTGAAACTGTTGGCCAGTACAGAAGACAGTCGAGGTGTCTGTCACTGCAGCGTTCCATATTAGACAATGTCCGGAGCGCCAGAGAATCAGAGTGAGCCTGTCTGGTCTCGTACCAAAGGCAAATAAGGTCGTTTAAACTGACATGTCTGGCGTTCGAACAGGGCCAATGGTAAAGGAAAGTCCACGCGGTCTTCCATCGGCAGAAACCATGGCGATGCATGCACAGGCATTATGAGGCTCACACCGTCACACAAAACGGTTGCAAGACGAGAGCCAACTGCTATTGTTGCAATAGGCAATTGTTCAATTGTTCAATTGTTCGGTCATTGAGCAATAAGTTCCTTGCCGTTGCTAACAACATCATTGCTCACGACCTGGGCGTTCCTGTTGTCAATTCCACCTCATCGGACACATAGGTATATGCAAAGCGGTGGCGCCAGGTTATTTGTGCTATACGATCTACATCGGGCAATAGATATTCTGAAAAGGAGCCCTCATTCAGAATCATGGAGGTATCGCCGTCTGCTTTAAAGACAACTGGGTAAGGTCAAGGTAATTGTTTCAAAAGTCTGGCGAACGAGATCCCACGTATATCGTGTGTTACTGCCCGCAGTCAATTTGACGCTGCTTAAAATCTACCATTCTGACTCATAGCCACCTACATGTACATCCTGTTGTAATGCGGAAGATGTCTCGCATGGGATGTGTGCAGTTCCAGACACACTCGAAGAGTCGCATCTGGAACTAACATTAACCGGATCAAGTGAGGCTGCAAACTGGGCAGCTTCAGCCAAAAGATCAAAATGCGCACACTTCAGTTCGTGCGACTGTGCTCATGCTTTTGTGGCAGTCACACTGGAGAACAAACGACACATGGAGTAATAAAGGACTGAATGTTGTGCACGAGCTAAGACGAAGGTTGATGTTGACGAATGAAACCCTTGATTCACTGGAGACCAGCTACCTCTTCGATGTTGGAACGTCATCTCCTTTCCATGATCTAGCCATGTTAAATTGTCCATTGGATAATAGTATTAATAATAATAAATATATTATTATTATTATTATTATTATTATTATTATTATTATTATTATAATTATTATTATTATTATTATTATTATTATTATTATTATTATTATTATTATTATTATTATTATTATTATTATGCAATGTTAGAAAGACGGTTTCAAGTTCTAATTCGATTTTCGTATAGTTGCAAAACTGACCGGATCCCGTGTGCTTTTCCTGTGACTCTGTGCAAGATAATCTGTGCTGAGGATTAGAGGGATATGAGGCAGAGCTAATTCAAAGCAGTGTATTAAAGATTGCAATCACTCGTCCGCAGTCTATGACCGCCCAATGCAGATTGAGTGAACCCTCGCTGCCTCTTCTCAGTCTATCTGTCTGTCTCTCTGGCTGTCTCTGGGTGTCTGTCTGTATGTGTGTGTATGTTGGGATTCCTGTCGTCTTGCATGCCTATCTGTTAGCCTGTTTATGTCTGTCGGCCTGTCTATCAATCGGTCTCTTGTATCTTTGTCTGCCAGTGTGCACTCTGTGTCTGTTTGCACCTTAGACTGTCTGTATATTCATAACGTTTGTCTCTGGATATATATGTCGTTGTTTCTGTTTTGACTTGTCTGTCCTTGTATCTATGTTTGTTGCTGTGTTTCTGTTTCTGTCTGTCTGTCTGTCTGTCTGCTTGCCTTTCTCTGTCCACCCTGGCTATACCTCGATGCGTTCGTTCGTTCGGCTTAAGATAATGCAAAATTAAAAATTTATCAGTCCCTCGACCGACCGATGACCAGACAACTGTAATGAAGCCTAGATGTCAGTGACTGTGTACCTGAGTTAGGCCGAGTGATTCGTAATAACTGTAGCCTTAGAGTTCCAGATATGAAATCCACCTTTTCCCCACCTCATTGACTTCAATTCTTACATTTGATCGCTTGTGTTAACTTACAGATATTATTATCCAACTGAATGTAAGAACTTGAGAACTCTGACAGCGGAACGTTATTGATCCATTTGGCTATGCGTAACGAAGTGCATTCAAATGATTGCATGTAACGGGCACGGAGTCTATCAGATGAGTGCTGGGGCAGCAGGTCTCACTCTAAGAAGAGGCCTCAGTTTTTAAAAAGTTGCTACGTATTAATTATATATTAATACTATCATTTCTCGATGTTTGTGTTATAATTCGCTACTGCGAATTAGCGAATTAGTATAATTATATGATTATGCTGTGAATGGTTCAAGACTTGGAGCTCCGAAAGGCCCTGAATGCATTCTGGATTTTCATGATCAATAAAGTTCTTTATTCTGAAAACAGACAGTCAGAACGACAAGTAGATACAGACAGATAGAGACATAGAGACACAGAGCCAGAAAGACATATTATTACAGAGAGATCGAACCAGCCTATATCTGAATCCCGATGTCTAGTTCGAAATTTGCAATTCGTTTCTAAGCCGTTTAACCATCAGCCGGGATTTTCTCATCTTTGTATTGCCTTCCACATTGTTGCAGTGCCGCAGTAGAAATGCTCAGCATGGTTTAGATTAGATTAGATTAGATTGGATTGGGTTGGATTGGATTAAGTCAGATTGTATTAGGTCAGATTGTATTAGGTCAGATTGTATTAGGTCAGATTGTATTAGGTCAGATTGGATTAGGTCAGATTGGATTAGGTCAGATTGGATTAGGTCAGATTGGATTAGGTCAGATTGGATTAGGTCAGATTGGATTAGGTCAGATTGGATTAGATCAGTGTGATTCTCCTTACAGATTTTATTTTAGTTATAGTTACAGTTATAGTTAATGGTTTTTTATTTTAGTTATAGTTATAGTTATAGTTAGTATTATTTTTTAGTTATAGTTATAGTTATAGTTAATGGATTTTTATTTTCGTTAATTTTAGTTAGTATACTTAGTTACAATAATTAAGGCTATAAGCAAAATTGTGCGTATTAACACGCTGTTTCACAATTTGCTCAGAGCTATGAAAGCCTTTGAAGCATGGTTGCATTCTGCTTCATGAATACACGAGTTTTCAAAGTAACTGACAAATTGCATAATAAAATATCGCATTTTTTCGTTCTCATTTATGTCGAATCGTCCATATTGCACTACGTATTTTTATTTTTTGCATTAACGAAAATAAAGATGAATTTTCGTTAGTGTTATTTTCGTTATAGTTATAGTTATAGTTAATGATATTTTTAGTTATAGTTATAGTTATCGTTAATGAAATCATTTTATTTTCGTTAACGAACATTTTCGTTATCGTTATCGTTAACGAGAATCACACTGGATTAGATCAGATTGGATTAGGTCAGATTAGTTTAGGTCAGATTGGATTAGGTCAGATTGGATTAGGTCAGATTAGTTTAGGTCAGATTGGATTAGGTCAGATTGGATTAGGTCAGATTGGATTAGGTCAGATTGAATTAGGTCAGATTGGATTAGGTCAGATTGGATTAGATCAGATTGGATTAGGTCAGATTAGTTTAGGTCAGATTGGATTAGGTCAGATTGGATTAGGTCAGATTAGTTTAGGTCAGATTGGATTAGGTCAGATTGGATTAGGTCAGATTGGATTAGATCAGATTGGATTAGGTCAGATTAGTTTATGGTCAGATTGGATTAGGTCAGATTGGATTAGGTCAGATTGGATTAGATCAGATTCGATTAGGTCAGATTAGTTTAGGTCAGATTGGATTAGGTCAGATTGGATTAGGTCAGATTGGATTAGGTCAGATTGGATTAGGTCAGATTGGATTAGGTCAGATTGGATTAGGTCAGATTGGATTAGGTCAGATTAGTTTAGGTCAGATTGGATTAGGTCAGATTGGATTAGGTCAGATTGGATTAGATCAGATTGGATTAGGTCAGATTGGATTAGATCAGATTGGATTAGGTCAGATTGGATTAGGTCAGATTAGTTTAGGTCAGATTGGATTAGGTCAGATTGGATTAGGTCAGGTTGTATTGGATTAGATTCTTGTGCATTCGCTTCGTCCGAAGTATGCCTCGACTTTGATACAAACCATCCTACAGGAAATGTTGACAGAATCGTTTAAAAAGACCGATTCTCGGAAAACGTTACCTTACATGCAGACATCTTGAAGAGCAGAAGAGGCACTAAGAAAGTTTAGTAGAGTATAATAATTATAATATAATACTCTACTAAACTTTCGAAGATATTATATTACATATGCAGACAGCCAATGATAATGCAACTTAAATTATCTATGCGTCAAAGTGCATTCATTGTCATCTGCCACGAGAAGTTTTGCCTATTTTTTCAACTACCACAATGATGGCCGGTGTCACGAAATAGAGTATCCCCCATACATGAGTATCCCCTTAGCGAAATGGAGTATTCGGTTTAGTTTGCATTTTTGGGCGGTTTCTAAGTGTATTCAGTCGTACTGTTTGGATTTATTGTACACATAAAATATTTTAAGTTGTGTATCTTTAGTTTGTAAGTCGACCTGAAATTAATTTACTTCGTTTTTGGTGATTTTGACTGGATTTTCGTCTGGGCTATCGTGATGCGTATGACGATGG
Organism: Aporrectodea caliginosa; assembly: GCA_020284085.1. Lineage (NCBI taxonomy): Eukaryota > Metazoa > Annelida > Clitellata > Crassiclitellata > Lumbricidae > Aporrectodea > Aporrectodea caliginosa. The sequence goes on along the minus strand of JACEVL010000244.1, from coordinate 563,207 downwards.
GGGATAGAATGGTTTATCCCACCGGATACTCTAAACCGGTTAATTCCATCCGGGGGATAAATGCATTCATCCCCCGGATAGTCTTATAAGGACGGATACTCTATTTCGTGATACCGGCAATAGGCCGCAGTGACACGTAGTTTATAGGTAACCAACTGATGTATAATATATATATAAGTAGTTGCATGTAGTTATTATATGTATGTGACTATGTATATATTTATGCATGAACTTTTGTATGTATGTATGTATGTACGTTGGCAACAGGTATTTACAACAGATATTTGCAGGTATTTATGTATGTGTTAACTTAAACGAGCGCATTTTACTACCGAGCAAGAGCACCCGCTAGACATGTTCGCGGTGTTACCATAATTTTAATTAGTTCATCTGTATGCGAATAGTATTATGTCTAAAAGCGTTTGGCCACATTAATGTTTTCTGTTAGCATGACATTACTTTACGAATTTTACACTACCTCTCTTTCCAGTATTTTGTTTTCGCTCCTAATTCTTGTATAGGCCTACACCTCTTTTGTCTCTTCTGTTTGAGACTTCTTCTAAGACCGTTTGCATTTCGTTGTGAGTTCGGAGTTCCAAGTCGAATGTCAAATCCGTTAATTTCTTAGCAAAGAAAATAACTGCATCTCTTCGGTCACCTTATGAGAGGTTCGCAAGAGGCGCTAGATAATTGCCTTTGTTCCATAGAAGGAAGTACCCACTGCCCAGCATGTGCAATTTCCAGCATGGGCTTATTTTGGGGTGGTTTTACGGGTTCAACCCCCCAATAAATGCATTACTATTATTAAAAACTAAAAATGTAGGAAACTACTACGACCATGTCCAATGGAAAGTTCCCTCAACTAAGCCCCCAAATTGTTTCGTGGCTACGCTACTGATTTTCAATTTGTTGCCAGATGGCCTAGATATAAGTAGACGGCTTCTGAAGTTCGAGTTCGCAGTTCAAAACCCGAGAAATTACACTAGACTTAGGAGCCTCGTCGATTAAACTAAACTCTGACTGGACTTCTGCGAAAGGCGAGACAAAGGAAATGAAACCGACAGCGGCTTAAAACGACCTTCGTCTCTAAGTGAGGCTGGAGAGTCGTGGTTTCGTCGTCGAAATCCAGCTGATGTCTTGCAGAGGACCCTGTGCGTGCCGCAGAGGCTCCAATCAACCGTACGACATCTGAACATGACTGGGTTACTTACGGGTATTCTTGGGTAAATAACATACCATTTCGATGTTATTGCTTGAGAATACACGTAGTCAACCACGTCAAGCATCAACAGCGACAACAAGACAACAGCGACAACGGAGAGCAGGCAACAACGAGCAACATCAGCAGCAACATCGTATACGTCAATCAGACTCAGAGAATAATCCAATATAGTTTAATCTAATGCAATCTAGTTTAATCTAGTCCGATTTTAGTTCAATTTCATCTATTCCAATCCCGTTGATTACAGATTTGTCTAATCTATTCTATTCTAATTGACTGTGCTCTAGCTATAGTAAGCTTAATCCTGAAAGAAAGCTATGCTACTCTACACTGCTACTCTCCGCTTTAACCTAATCTAATCTAGCAGTCCAATCCAATTCCAGATTCCAATCCAATCTATTATATTAGCACAGCTTTTTCTAATCTAGAGTAATCTAGCATAATCTAATCTTATATAGCAGGGCATCAATCTATTGTCTCTTACAAGTGAACTTCTCTCTGTCGATCGTCATAGACGCTGTGTCGCTAAGAGACGGAACCCCAGAGGCGGATGGAGGAGGAGGAGAAGGAGCCCTGGAGCCAGGGGCGCAGTGTCTTTCCCTCTGCCAAAAGGAGCTGGTGTTACCCAAGGAACAGCTCGCTCGGCAGGGGGAACATAGACACAAACAATCGCTTCACATGTTATCTCCAGAGGTCAACATGAAGGCCAGAAAAGAAATATGCATCGAATGGTAACAACAGAAACAACAACAACAATAAAAATGATAATATTAATAATAATAATCATCTTCATCATCAGCATAATCATAATCATAATAATAGGTTCCTACATAGTAACTGTCTCGGGCGAGGCCCGAACCCGCACTCTCCGCGTTACAGGAGAGCGCTCTAACCAATCGGACACCGTGCACTGTTTAAATAAGTTGGCGATATTTATTTTTCTCTTTTCACGAATAAATTGTTCGTCTATTTTAGATCGTCAAGTTTCAAATCGTCCCTGTTCAGTTTCTTTGACTATAATTGAGAGCAATCTACCTCAGTCATTTTCGTTTGTAGGACCACCGGCCTTACACGTGTATTCCTCATGCAACACTTCTTTTTGGTGTAGGCCTAAGTTCTCTTACCCGGCTTTTTAATTGTTGCCAATTTGTTGGCATATCTCGACCAAGCGATGGTATTTATATTCTGCCTCAGAAGATACCGTTGGGGTAAGCTTCCGTTGTGTAACACGTTACTTTCATTGACTTATTCTTTCCAGAGCTTCTTCATTCACTCTCTTATCTTCTAACTGTTGGGACGCTGACCGACTCGCGATCTAACAACAGGGTTTGCTCAAACCCTGTCGTATCAGCAGACTGAACAGTGATTGTCTCGGCTTGACTCGGGAGCTTACTGATTAGCCTTTTTTTCTCCGACGCCCTCTCATCTGTAAATATAGGTCTGTATTTCGTAACTCACCGAAACCTGGACTTTGATTTTTATACGTTATGCTCGCCCAGTGCGCGACTGTATACTTATCACTGACCACACGACACCAAGGTCCGTAGAGCACGCATCGTCATTCCACGTTAGCCTTTAATCAACCGTGTAATGGGGTACGGCCAACACTTTCTGTCTTTCATAATACTCAATTCGCATTGCGCGAAGCATCTACCCCAGGGGTTCTTAAACTTTTTAGAAGCAGGGACCGGCTGTGCATTTATGATGTTGTTGGCGGACCACCAGTTAGAAATGCAAAATTTTATCTGACAATCGAATCCAAGATAAAGGGAAATTAGAGGAATGAGTCCATATTTTATCTTAATATAATTTTTATTGAAATTATTCTAAGAGCGAAATAATGCGAAATAGTGACTTTTATTTCGTCACGCTTTCTTTTGAAAAAATCAATAGGCTTATCTTTGTATGCGGGATGTGCTGAATTCAGATGGCGAAGAAGTTTTGATGGCTTCATGGCATCATTAGGCCTACTAAGTGTAACTCCACAGATTACACACAGTGGTTTTGGGCTGTTTTCATCTCCGGAAGAAACAAATCCATATTTTAAATATTCTTGATCGTATTTTCTATTAAACAAACGATGTTTCTTGGCTTTTTTAAAAGAGATCCTTCCCGTACATTATCATCGTTTTCTTGTGTGCTGTCACTGTCCGTGTCTGAGTTGCGGCGCTTTGCTGTTGTTTCATTACTTTTAAAGAAACTGTCCAAAGCATAGACCCCTTAAATTACAGGACTGTAGGCGCTCATGCTCGGGACTTGGAACTTGGGTCCATTCTCAATTTACACTTTTTATCACAAAAAATGAACGAATAGTCCGATTTGCATGAACTCTTTTTTATTCTATTTGTCTCGACGAGAGCTATATTGGAGGAAAATATTGACGCTAAATTCTGGATAAGTCAAGGTCATTTCAAGGTCAGAAAAAATGAAATATAGCAAAAATCAGAGAAAAAGGCCAGATCTCAGCCAATAATTCTTGAAATCAGCTAATTCTTTCTTGTCTTTCTCTTCTAGATAAGGGCGATCTGGGATAAGAAACAAGGCTATTAAATGTAAGGCGATCCAAGGTTATTTTAAGGTCAAACAGGTCAATTTGAGAGGAAAATCAGAGAAAATAGCCGTAGCTCAGACAAATATTGTTACATTTTAATTATTTTTTTACCAATTTGCTCATGCCGATAAGGGCAAGACGACAGTACCTAAAGGTTAAAATAATCCAATGTCATTTCAAGGTCAGAAGGTCAAAATCAAAAGAAAATGGCCATATCTAACCCAAATGTTGTTTTATTTGATTGATTCTGTGTAATGGTCATTGTTCCTTGATTTTGACCTCTTTACCTTGAAATGAACCCAAGGTCATTTGAAAATCAAAGGTCAACATCAAGGAACAATGACCATTACACAGAATATTGTTTAATTTGGGTGATTCTGTGTTATGGCAATTCTCCATTTATTTTTACATTTTGACCTTGAAATGACCTTGGGTTATTTAAAGGTCATTTGAAGGTCAAAGGTCAAAATAAAGGAACAATGACCATTACACAGAATCACCCACATAAAACAACTTTTGGCTGAGATATGGTCATTTTCTTTTGATTTTGACCTTCTGACCTTGAAATGACCTTGGATTATTTTAACCTTTAGGTACTGTCGTCTCGCCCTTATCGGCATGAGCAAATTGGCAAAAGAATAATTAAAATGTAGCAATATTTGTCTGAGGTATGGCTATTTCCTCTGATTTTCTTCTCAAATTGACCTTTTTGACCTTAAAATAACCTTGGATCGCCTTATATTTAATAGCCTTGTTTCTTTTCCCAGGTAGCCCTTATCTGGAAGAGAAAGACAAGAAAGAATTAGCTGATTTCAAGAATTATTGGCTGAGATCTGGCCATTTTTCTATGATTTTTGCTATATTTCATTTTTTCTTACCTTGAAATGACCTTGACTTATCCAGAATTTAGCATCAATATTTTTCTTCAATATAGCCCTCGTCGAGACAAATAGAACAAAAAAGAGTTCATGCAAATCGGACTATTCGTTCATTTTTGTGATAAAAAGTGTAAATTGAGAATGGACCCAAGTTCCAAGTCCCGAGGCTGAGCGCCTACAGTCCTGTAATTTAAGGGGTCTATGGTCCAAAGAGACTTGATGTGCTTTGCTCATTGTTTCTCTTATTTTTTAAATTTAAAACTAAGATTTCTAGAACTTTATTTCGTGTTTAAATTTGTCTTATTGCAAATAAACAAAAATATTCATACGCTAGCGTTTTCTTAATTATCGCTCAATTCCATCAACAAAGAACAAATATCTGGCGTACGAATGGTTGTGTTCAGTTGGTGACAGTTTCAATCGCTAGGTGATCGAAGTCCATATGCCTAGCGATCACGGTGTGGCGATAATGGGAACTTTAGATCTAGAATCTAGATTGATTTATTGCAAATAACGTTAAATAATAATTTCATTCTATAAATTTTTTTAACTTAAAAAATATATCTATAATTATCTGTATTTTCCAGGAATAAGTTGATCAAATTTTTTATTTTTAGGGATTGTTTCGCGGACCGGCGACTTGAGCTCCGCGGACCGGCGCCGGTCCGCGGACCACCACTTTAAGAACCACTGATCTACCCAACTGTTTTGAAGTAGAGTAGGCTATACGGGTCGCGTTCTTCGAACGTAGGGAAACCCTTAATGCCAGGTCCTAAACTTAGGCTATGGCTGGCCTAAGTCCAGTGTCGGCGTCCCTTTGGCCCAGTCCAGTGTTATTTTAGTCATGGTTTTTCAGTTACAGTTACAATTATAGTTATCTAATTTATGATTTTTCAGTTAAAGTTATAGTCACAGTTAACTGAAATCAGATTTTTTAGTTTCAGTTATTTATTTTTATTTTTCAGTTACAGTTTCAATTATTTCTCTTTATTTTTCAGTTATGGCATCAGTTATATTATGACAAGTCAAGACTAATGACATAGGCCTACTGACCACAAGTATTCTGAACAGTTACCAGAAATATTTACGCAGCAAATCAATGCGATTTAACGTATTGTCGGTTTAATTTAAGGAAAAATACGACGTTCCTGATTAACACTTGTTCTGTTCCGACAATTAGCGTACCCACACTCGTAGTTTTCAACATCCTTGCCAGCAACGGTGTGAACACAACATTGACTTTGTCGTCTGCGGCTTCGTAAACAAAATGTTCCCACACGCCACTTTCTACTTTTCGACCACTACTTGGCTTAAACATTATTCTCGTAGTCGTGGATTGTTTTACGAATTTATGGTTTAGCGCTAACGACAACACGATGAAAGGAAAAGGAACCGGAAGTGAAACGAACAAAGAAAACTGAAAAGAATCCAGAAGTGAAATGAGCATAGAAAACTGACCGTAGACTAGAGTAGGATTACCATTCAAAAAGTAAGTAAGAAAAACACTCATGTTTTATTTTTCAGTTAACTTTTGTTATTTTTCAGTTATACAGTTTTCGTTTTTCAGTTACCATTACAGTATCAGTTATTCAGTATTTTTCAGTTTCAGTTACAATTACAGTTGACTGCAAGACATTTTTCAGTTATTTTGCTATTTCAGTTACAGTTACAGTTAATAGAAATAACACTGGCCCAGTGGCATCATTAAAGCGATCAATTACTTGACAGAGGGTGGAGGGCATTGTATTAAACTGAATTACTAAAACAAACTTTAAAATATTAGCAAGAAACTGAAGCCAGCTGAACAACTTTGATATAAAACTATCATTTGGATTCTATATAATGTTTAAAATATTATAATCATTAATGAAACGTATACCATAGGCTTAGCTACATTGAGGCACGACGAGACAGTTGCCTCCTCTTGCTTTTTTGTAAACTGGAACTTCGATTGACTAATGGCCCCAATGACCAGGATTTTGCCAATGGTCTGTGAAGTTGCCTGTTCTTGAATTTAAGCCTAAGTCTCGCTACGTGCCTGAAACGTATACATACATTCAAGTCTCATGGGCCATGGCCTACATCTGTCACATATCTCGACTGATTTAGGTAGTTAGGCCTAATGTTAAAACTCCTGTAGTTTTAAACATGTCCGGCTAGTGACGTCGATTGGTGACGTGGGCTGGTAACGTCAGCCAATGGCGCCCCACCCCAGAGTTGACCATACGGATAATTTTAGCAGAAGGCGGTTTCGATGACCGACAGGTCTTACGGTCGCCGACCACGATTGATGTAAGGGAAGGTTGTGCGGTTCGTCGAATCGTAGTTAACACGCCAGCGTACGCCATGTCACAGTGACCGTTGCCAAGGCAGCAATTATCGTACACGTCACTCAGAAAGTCCGGATGAGGATAATCTGAAGAGTACAAGAAGCCAGAAGCAAATCAGTACGCACGGTGAAAGTTTAGGATTTTCGTTGTGGTGATTTTGTTGTAAGAGTTCAAGCTGCCAGAAAATTTGCGATATTGTAGTACTCAAAAAGTTATAAATATGTGGTTACTCGTGACCATGTTGGGTTAACATGTTTAATTTGGGCGAGCGAGAACGGCTAAACTCTTTGATAAAAAAAACTTATAAAGCAGATCTTTTTGCCCTGCCACTCCGCTACATTCGAAGAGATGTGCGTCAATGCTGACCGCGTTCTATTTTCCACTATTATTGGCTGACCCTTGGCATGTCCTCCATGGCTTTCTACATCCAGTTTATGAATCACAATACTCTTTACGGCCACGTACTCACAACCGTGAAATTCCACGTTCCGACCTCCTCAGTAGAAAGGGATTCATTACAATGATGCTTTACACTTATTAAAATGTGTTACAACTTTACAATTCATTACTATTACTTCCATGTGTTAGTTAATATTCTGTTTCGATGTCCCATTGTGCGTTTGGTAATGTAGTAGGCTAATAAAGGCTACACTGCCTTCCTTACTTACCTGTGTGGCAAAATAAGCTAATTTGTATAGCGCTGTTTAGAGATGAAGCTTTAGAATATGTAGTGCTTTATCTGTATCTGCCATTGTCTGCAGAATTATTTTATATGCGCATCTATCACAATGTTGCGACTATCATTAAACGACGCTATATTCGCTCACTGCAGCTGTGGTTAATTATAATATTGCTGTTAGAATCTCTGTGTAAAATATATGTTCGTTGGTGAGTTCGCATCCCCGTGGAACAAGACCACCGGGATTCCCATCCGTAGCTGACAGATGGCATCATGTTAAAGCCCAGACCATGCCTTACGAAAAGAAGAAGGAACAAATTCCTGAGCACGAGAGTCTGTTTAGCCTTTAAAAAAACAGGTTTTGTGTTAAAAAAGACTGCAGGGTATAAACTGTATAATTTCTGCCAAAAGGCGTGTCTCGCTGATGTGTCCGAAGTTGACTTTCAACAAGAAGATTCTGGTGGAAAAGCTTGATTTGGCAGCACTTCGAAAGCAGCACCTATAGGTGAACAGGTACAAATATACATTGAAATCTAACTTGTACAAATGATGTTTTATAGTAAACGTTGTATTGCATCATTAGATTGTAACGAGAGAGAAGCATGTCAGAATACTGTCAGTAATTGTAACCTATAACTTCTGTTGCACCGGTGTCTAATGCACGAGGCATCAACCGATGGCGCATCAGAACCAAGCCATAATTAGGTAAATATCCGGAATATCCAGTCCGTAAAACAGAGAGACAGCCTATGGAAGATAAAGCAGGATTAGACCAGGATCTCAAAGATCTTACATCACAGTGTGGATCGCCCAACAGCTGGGACTAAAGTCGACTGGAGAAGTCAACCTGGGTCAATCTACAATTTGACTGAACATCAGAAATCTGCGATACTGAAAACGGTATAACTACCAGACAAAAGAAGCTTTGCAGTAGATCTGAAGAAATTAAGGATATAGTTATACCATCCACTGAAACAAATGCAGAAACTGTTCCGATTGTTCAAACTCCTGGGGACATAGGCCTATCCCGTTTTCTTTAAATGGAACCCGAAACTTTGTCGGTGAGTCATTTCGAGACATCGGAAGCATTTGAGACTACTAGATTTGATGTGATGGAATGTCGGTATTTAAAGAACGGAGAAAATCATGGATAATCCTTTTCACTTGTGCTATTTATTGTATTTTCATTTTGAATTGTTTTGAAGTTTTCATTTAGTTCGAGACTAGTTGAAAATTAAAAACAAACGTATATGAAGTAAATAGAGTGCATTCATCAACATCTACGTTCAAAGCACAACAACCTTAGTATGTGTGAACCAAGAAACATTGGATAATTCAGTAAAAGGAAACTGGAGTAATTCCTGAATTATTGAACACTATGCCATGAGTTTATTAGATCTGCTTCCAATTTAGTTCATAGATTGTCTGGCAAGTACAGTTTGCGTAGGCCTACATACTTTTTACTTTTCTGACTTGATACTTTCCAGAGCATTTCCAAGTGTACTTTTAGATTTTAACAATCTGTGGACATTTTTAGTTGTTCCTCACTAGAAAAAGGTGAAAGTACGGTATGTAACGTTATTGTCATTGGTAAGATCGGGACTAAGTCATCGTCACGTGACGGACTTATTAAGGCAAATTATTGCTTTTGGTCGGGCCGCAGACTCTGGGGTGATCCAACACTGCCATAAGGATTTCAGAGGATCGTAAAAGTGCAATAAAAATGCTTGTCCATATTACATTACAACTAATTGCATTCCGATGTCAGTTTCTGTCGGAATCTCAATGAAGAACGCACACCGTGATACGTGCGGTCCAGACGCAATGTCTGTAAGCAACAGATACCACGATAGCCAGGATAAGGCACACGTGCATCAACGATGTCGTAATAGTATACAGTGTGCCACAGAAACTCATCAGAAGCGTGGCCTTCAGATCGAAAACGATCATTCTGCTGAACAGCAAACGCAAAAGCATTGCAAGACCGACCAGAGAACTGGAGCCTCTTCTGTTGGTATTCATTTGCCCTTCACTAAAGCATGAAAGACGACGATGAAAGGTTGACGTCGAATTCCACTGACGATGATAACCCTTCCAAATAATGACCCGACTTGATTTTCCTTAACTTATCTGTGCCGGCCAGTGTAGGATCTTATCAAGAAAACCAGGCGGTCACCTATCAATGTTTGTGAAAGCAGCTCACGGTCTCACTGTAGCCGTAAGCTGGGCTTCTTATCAGTATAATTGGTAATATCATGTTACGCCTCATTTCTAGTGCACAGGTTTGTTCCAAGTACTTAAAGTGCAGGCACGAGTACAGGTAAGTATGAGTACACTGTCATGCTCATAATATTATTGATGTGCAACTGCGTGCAGTGAGTACTGCGAGTTTTCCGTAGACGTGGCTTTCGTAATATTACGGCGTTCCATTAAGAGATAATAGGCGTAGTATCTAAATAGTAAACATGCGTCGGAGCTCGCTCGCCTCTAAATCAGATAGACCACCGTAATATCGGAGCGTCTGCAATACATACTTCGCCCCGGATGTAGCCGAGTCGGCTGGAGCTGGCGACTGCTGCAGAACAGCTAAATCACTTTGGCGACAACTATAATCGTAATAATAATATCGTCGAAACTGAACAGATTATTCACTTTCGTCGGCCTCCAACGGAACGCCCACCCACCCGGCCACCCCCCGTCGAGGCTCGCTTTCACGTTCCCACTACGCCCTCCTCAAAATGGCGGCTAATGCAGTCAACGCTATAGATTCTGATTTACACGATGGCATAGTGTAAAATTAATAAGTTCTGCGTAACAAAAATAGGTCTCATAGTGAAGTTCTGGCCAAACTTTCATCATCAGATATATATATATATATATATATATATATATATATATATATATATATATATATATATATATATATATATGAATATTATATATAAATTATATATATATATTTGCAAATGCATACATAGACATATATGAATATATATATAAATTTATATATAATATAGACTATACTGTAGTATTATACTAGATATGTAGGCCATATATATACGTGTTATTCCTAAAGTAAGCCATCATACGTATGAATTATACACATACATTATAAATGCAATATATAATATAATTATGATAGGTCGTCAGGTAGATGAATATATATATATATATATATATATATAATGGCGTTTTGCTTGCTTGTAGTAAAAACGCATATGAATTTGTAAATGGAAGTATTATTGTCACGTCGAATATGCTCGGAATCATCACCCCTATATGTTTTATACGCATGTACGACGTATGTCATGCATTCATGTATATCTGAATATATCTATGCATGAATATATGTGCGTGTGTGCATGAGTATATAATATATAAGTTCCGTAGATTTTATTAATGGTGACGTCGCCCGTTCCCCCGCTGCTTCCTGTAGACGCTGGTTCTCCGATGTCCATATTTCCGTCCGCTGGTTCCCCGTCGACTTTTTTCCGTTCGACTGTTATTGTTTTCGCGAGATTAATCCGTCGTGCGCATGCGCCGCTCCGTCCGTCGACTTCCTTCCCGAAAACTCTCGATGACTGTGCTTCTATGAAACTCGGTGTTTAATTAAGACGCGCGCCATAATCTCGACAACACTCTCGCCGGAAGTGTGACTTCGTAATTAAACTACGCGAGTGTCGGATGTCTATATGGTGTGCGCAGATGAAAGACGCAAAGGGAGGCATTGTGAATATGATGTGCGTATGTATGCATGCATGTATGTAGGCCTATGTCTGTATGTATACATGCATGCATGTATTGTATGTATGTATGTTTATATGTAGGTGTGTATGTATGTAGTTGTCTATGTGTTGTATGTGTGTATGTATGTATGTATATATGTAGGTATGTAGTTGTGTATGTGTGTCTGTCTGTATGGAAGGGATGTATGTATGTATGTATGTATGTATTTATAAATGTATGCATGTAATGTAATTATCAACTTTTATTGCGCCAGTGTGTAATGCACAAGGCATCAACCGATAGCATGTAAGTATGCATGTAGGAGGCATAATTATCTGAGAGCTTCTATAGCGCCACAATCATAATGCTCAAGGTCGATCGATGGTAGCGTATATACTAAGCCAAATCGTTGTACAGTCCAATTCCAGGGTGAGAAAGCCAGGTCGAAAGCCAAGAAGGAAATCGGAAAAGAAACAGACACAGCCTACAGCCGCGTATTGTCTCAACAGAGGAAGTGAATCCCGGAAGAGGAGATGATTTCAGTCGAGGTCTGAAGTACAAAACAGACTTAGCGAAGGGGATGTTTGCCGGAAGAGAGTTCCGTAGTCCCGGGGGCAGCAACAGAAAAGGCGCGTCTTCTGAGAGCTGTCCTTGGCCACGGTATAGTCATAATAGAAAGAAATAATAATTGGAGTCAGCGTAGACTGAGGATGGTAAGGCTGACTGAAATGTAGAATCTTGCCCCAGTCTTAACCCAGTCCTGAAAGTTACTCGCTCTTCCATGGGCAGACAATGCAATGATTTTAGGGTCGGTGCTGTTATGTTCATAAGCTGGAGTGATAGCTCTGGCAAACGTATTTTGGACTCTTGGGAGCTTCGTCAAGTTGACACTTGAAATGTTAGTAGGATCGAGTTGCAGTAGTCGAGACGGCTGGAAACCAGGACACAGGCAAACAAATCAGGACAGAAAAGGGGATGTGGTGCCTGGTCCATGGATATAACCGATGTGGTGGGCAGACCTGCATATAGAGATGACGTGTTTGCTAGATGAAAGGTTTAAGTCAAACACAAAGTTGAAATTGCAGACTGAACGGTTACGTTGTATGTCAAAGATGCTTCGGTGCCTGGAACAGAATAGAAAGATTCAGATTTTTTCAGTGACTGTGAAGTTCCAACAAGGAGAAACTTGCTTTTAGATGGTTTAACAGCTGTCCGCTTTTTTATCCATCCAACAATAAACTGGACAACGTTTGTTGTCCTCAGTCCGTGACGTTTATGTCGGGTTTGGGGAATCTGGGCCATTTCGTGTTGTTTGGTATACGGTGGGTCATTTTATCTTTTACATTCTCGTTTTCTGAAGTCTTCTATAGTGGTTTTACTTCCGGTTGCCAGTTTTGCCACCTTGCGAGATTTGGTTTTGTATCTGAATGTAAACAGCACTGCAAATATACACATTGGAAATAACTACAATTTAGGGTCATCAGACTTTATTTTGTTGACATACATTTACATATATGTGTATGTGAGTATGTTTGTGCGTAACTAGAAATTTCATTGCGCCCTTTTAAATCACCCGAGTGAATGAATGAATGGACGAAAGAACGAATGAACGGTCGTCGGACAGAGGAGCGAATGAGTCTTTTCTTTATATAAATGACTTGACTTCCTAATTTGTAATTGAGCGAGTGACTGATTGGCCGGCGAGAGCTCCGTCTAATTCCACATCGTCGGTCAATCTCCTTCTTCGCCCTAATCGAATCTCGGCCACCACAACTTACAGCCGTATAGAACCCTGGTCACCGTTCCTCACACCCCCCCCCCATTCCCACCCCACCCCCGACTTCTCTCGCTATATTCGCGCCCTCATTAAATGTCAACGAGGTATATATTCGTTTCGCTGCTTCGTTCGTTTTTTCCTTCCTTTCTTCCTTCCTTCTTCCATCATTCGTTTCTTCGTCTGCTCGTAATTTGCGTCCTAATTCAGAGCGCGCGAAGACCGCATAGTTGCCTTCCATTGATCATAGTTAGGACGCGGAAAGAAGTACGAGAAGAAACTGCGTGAAATCGGAACGCACCGCCTTCCCTCCACCACTGGGTGCAGTGGAAAAGCCAAGATGGCTGGAAAAGTCCTCTAAGTAAGGTAAGTTTAGGTGAGATATAGGTATAAGGCAAGGCCAGTCAAATTTGAGTAGGGGAGAGTCAGATGACGATAATTTTGTAAGGCAATGCAGGGCAACTCCAGGCAAGTCAAGTCAAGACCAGTCAAGAAAGGAAAGGGAAGGCAAGGGAAGGTAAGCAAAAGAAGGGTAAGGTATAAGGTGGAACAAGGCAGCTGTCATTCTCTTTGTTCTTCTGCTATTATGCCCCTCTCCCTGTATCCCCGCATCTGTCTGGCTCTGCTTCTATGACTCTGTCTCTGTCTGTCTCTGTTTCTCTGTCTCTGTTTCTTTGTCTCTGTCTGTCTCTGTCTCTGTCTGTCTGTCTCTGTCTGTCTGTCTGTCTGTCTCTCTCTCAATCTCTGTGTCTGTCTGTCTCACTCGGTCCTTCTTTTTATCCATCTAGTTTAACTTACGGAAATCTTGTTTGTTTGTTTGTTTGTTTGAGCCACAGGCTAAAAAGTCAAATCTTGCGACGACTAATTCGATCACTTACAATCATTCAATCGTCCTGAAACTTGGCAGATAGACTCGCCCTCGCAGACACTTCATTCTATAAAAATTTCAGCTCCCCAAAAAGGCTAGCTTATAGAATCGGGGACTCAACTTTTCGAATCGGGGAATCACCTTTTCCGATACGCAGCGTTGCCATTGGCCGCAACAAAAACGGGCACGCTGCCTCATTAAACGCACGCTATGTCGTAATATTAACGCGGACTATTTTCAGAGTACACGTTTTAGGATACTAGATGGATATAGTAAAAAACTTTGTTTTTACGGGCTGTATTTTATTCTCTTTCTCTTAAACAGCGATCCCCGTTTTCTTTTGAGCACCAACTCGACAATGAATCGTGCGACATAATTTCCCGCCCCTGTCGTCCAAATATAGGCGCTAAACAAATCCGCTGCCGGAACAGTTGGTCTTAGAGCGACGCTCGGCTAATGGTTTTGTTCCTTATAAATAACATCGTTTGGTTCGTGTTTTCGTCGACGCAGGATTTTGATTGATTGGCACGATTTTGAAAATTATACAGTATTTCACAAGTGTTCACGGACTGCTTAATAACAGCAGGTAGACGGAAGGCGACCGACGCGACCGCTTTGTTCTCGGCTGCGAAAGTCTCCGTCCTATACGTTGGTTTGGCAGGATATGTCGGGGTAATAATATATGTGATGTGTTGCACAATCACGGTAAATTATATACATATATATAGGCCTACATATATATCAATCAATCAATCAATCAAATCTCTTTTATTGAAGGCAAATGAAAAAAACACATAACATTTCAACATAAAGTATCAGGATTGGCCGCAAGAGGAGTCCCAAAAGGAATCAAGATCCCGCTAACTAGGGACACCTAGAACAACATTTCAGAAATATGAATTAGCTAAATCCTTGAAAAACAGTGCAATATCAAGTTTCGTACAGCAATGCAAACAGTATAGTACATATTACACAGTAAATGATTAACTCGATTCAAAACACTATGAAAATATAAAGAAAAACCGAAAACCTTAACTAACAGTGAAAAAGAATATCCGGCAGGGTAGGTTATAGCTAATTTCCATTAATCAGGTAGGCATGCAGCATTTTTTAAAGTGCCGTAGGTGGAGGGCACAACGTATGTGAGAGGGAAGCATGTTCCAGGTTGTGGAGCCAACAGATTTTATGGAGAATAAGCGAGTATTGGTGTGTGCGTATATGGGGCGATAAGAGTTAAAGTTTCTGGTGTAGTGAGTATGAACATCGGATCCTAGATGAAAAATCCCTTAAAACATGCTGGAAGTAAACCATGTTCATAGCGGTACATAAATAGGCCAATCTGTAATGTTCGAATCTGCTCTAGTTTAAGTAGCTTCAAGTCAGTAAATAGTGGTCCAGAAGGAACGCACCTTGGAACTCCCGCAATACATATATATATACAGTATGTATACTAGTTTGTTTTTAGAAGTGAATGCACTTTTACAGTAACTTACCATATTTACCTGTTACACTATAATGTACACAGTAGCGTTTATACAAATACATATATAATATGCATAATTGCATATACATGTATATACATATATTTATGTCTGCTATTATTTGCATATAGGATCATAGATGTGCATGCTTTTATGCACTGCAGCCATATATGTCTGGTATGCTGGCGCTGTCATTAGTAAGCTGATGGATGGGCAGAGCTAATAAAATCAACAGGTGGTTGCTGAGAAACAATTGTGGCAACGTTCATTGTGTCGTTGGTGTTCGAAACGAATCGACCTTATGTGTTCTGATTAGGCTGATCATGTATACGTGCACATTCTTAAAAGTACTATAAAAGATTAGCGGGCACTAATCTAATATACTATAATCTGATCTAATCTAATCTGATCTTATCCTAATCTCACCTCATCTATAATTTAATGCTCGACAATTGACTTGTGCAGTGTTCAGCCTAATCGAGCTCGTTCTAGTCTAGAAAGAGACTTTGAATCCCCGACCTCTGGGTTGCTAGTCTAACAAGCTAACCGTTAAGCTTTAGCAGACCCCAGATTAAGATTAAAAAATATCTGTCTCGCTAATTGGCTAGTTATTTAATTAACCGAAAAGTTAATTAGCTTGGCCGGCGTGAGCAGACTCTTTGATGCGTCGAGAATGCCAACGTCGCTTTCATCTTTAGCGTTGCTATGGCGACGTTTCCGCGGTTCCATGGTGATGAAGTGCCGCTTGTCGGCGGTTCATGGAAGTGAAATGACTTCCGGGTTTGAGGAAGGGCGATCTGCACGGGATGGAATTAGATTTAGCCCGGGTCTTTTGCATCAGGTCGGAGTCATGTGACTGCACAGGAGGATTCAAAGAAGAGACTAGTACATACATACATACATACCAGGGCCTATTTTAACGTGCCGACAGGCACGTCCGTGCTTTGAGATTACAAAAACGTGCCTGAGGAATTGACGGTCCGTGCTTGATCGCTCAGGCACGCCTGGCACGGCACTTACTGAACTTGTTTAAAGTTGTTTTAAAAAACACCGCCAATATATTTTATTTTTTTAGGAAAGTTCGAACGGCGTTCCATACATCTATTTGGGCTCATGACGTCATGCAGCGCGTTAAACTTGTTTACAAACAGCACCGAGAGAACGGGACGCGCAATTTTGTGACTGATGTAAAAATAATATTTAGGCTACAGTTGAGTTTTCGTTATAATTCATAATTGTTTATTGACATTTATTATTACGATATTAGGACTATTAGGCCTTTCGGTCAGTTCAGTTGTTTTAGTTCATTCATTTGCGAATTTCACGATGAGTAAAAAACGGGTTGCGTCGTCACCTGGAAACGACATACAGGCCATGTTTAAACGAATGACGAAGAGGAACGCGCACGCAGGTTAGTTGCTTTGGTCCTCAACACAGCTGTAAAATTATAAATTGTTGCAGTATGTTAACTTAAAAATTAAGAAACGATTACATTGATAAATGTAGCTAAGTAAATGATGAACTGTACCAAGTGACCTGTCAAACAGTCTATATCATTATTGTCATATAGTATTATATTAAAGGTAAAGGTCTCCCTCAGTCTCCCTCAGGACTTCCGTGACTCTGTGTCATCATTGAAGATATGTAATTATGAATAGATATAAGCTACTAGCATCTGATATATAGCCTACAATAATAGTAGTTTAGTAAGAGTTATAGCATAAGCAAGTTCTTTAAAGTGGGTGTCATTTTTTCGACCATCTAACATTCTTTGGCATACTTGTGTACTTTGCAATTTCAGATTCGTTTGAGCCGAGACAGTTGACGGAAATGGATAAGTTGAAATCATTAGCTGCACAGAGGAATATGATGGTTGTCAATGTGGCTGCAGATGGAAACTGTTTATTTAGTTCACTCGCCAGACAGTTGACTCAGCTTGGACGCGGAAGCTCAGCGACAGCGACAACTGCTCATGATGTACGCATGGAACTGGTTGAATGTCTGCAGTCGCACTCACAGTCGCAGATGATCTTGGACAGTGGAGCTATGACAGAGCAGGAATTGCAAGTATATATCGACAACATGAAGAAATGTGGCACATGGGGTGATGGTGTAATTCTTTCTGTAGCAGTCAATCTGTATCGACGACCTATCATCATTTTAACTGTGGAGGGGGAACAGCGTATTGATATGGCAACATTACCTACCTCATCTCAAGCATCGTCATGTGAGACTGAGTCTTACGCTATATATCTGGGGTTGGTTGGCACAAATCACTATGTAAGTATTGAAAAACAGAATAGTCAACACACAGCGGAATCAGACACAAACATTTCTGATGACGAATGTGGCACTGGTCATTCAATTTCAACAAGTACTGCAGCTAGTAATAGTACCACAACCGAAGAGCAGTCAAGCACATCCGCACAGTTAACATGTTCAGCGTCAACCATAAGTGTGACAGCTTCGCTATCTCCAGCTGGAAGTAAACCGGTGGATGTGAAAGTCGATGAGTTTGAGGAAAAGGTTCACGAGGCAATTGAATTTCAAGGGGTTGTACAGTCAAGCAAAAATCAGTCAGGACGCAAACAGAAGGTTGAGGCTGAGCATTGGGCAGAGTACAGAAGTGAAGCTCGTGGTGGGTCTGGTAGAAGGAGGATTGTGCATTGCAAAATCTGTTGTGCACATCCTGATCTGGTGAAGATCCACTGTCAAAGGATCCCAGCCATATGCACTGCAAATGGTGCAGTGTTCAGGCAGCAGATGTATGATGAACACTGTGGATCGACAGTACACAATGCTTGTTTGACACGTAGTCGACAACAGAAGGCTCTTGCCGAGGGTCGGATACATGAGGGAGAAACTGTGTTGGAGAAACAACTGCGATTTGCTAACACTGCATTGGAACAAAAGATAGCAAGAATCATGATTAAGGTATACATGGATGCCAAACGCGGGACACTATCTGCGTGGTCATTTCCAGCTAGATACGTGGCGTCATTGATGGCTGAAAGATTAGACTTGAACAACCCTGAAATTCCGTTTTCTCCTACTGACACAGATCTACAGTATGTCACTCCTGCAAGCCATCGCGACATGCTACTGACAATCGCAGAAACGGACCGTAAGGCATTTGCACTCCGATTTAAAGATATCCTTGCGCTTTCTCTCAGAGTTGATGGTGCTGTTGACAAGCAGCGAATAGACAACAAGCATGTTATGGCGCAGGTTGTAACGGCGGTTGGAGACATGGAGACTTGGTACATGGGCTTGGCTGAAAGCGAGAAGCGAGGTAGCGAGGGGTTATTGGAGGCACTCAGGAAGGCGTCTGCAAAGTGTGGAGCAACATGGCCAGAGATATTTAAGCAAACAACCTCTATTGTCACAGACGGCGCGTCAGAAAATACTGGAAGACATCATTCGCTATGGACACTGCTCGAGCAAGAACGCAAAGACAACACCACTAAGGACACGTCAAGTCCATGTAAGGGCCCTAGCCCTCTCCTCAAAATATGGTGCAGTGTTCACCGTTCTCAGTTAGTGTTCAAAGACATGACTACAGGTGTTCCTGAAGCACGGCGTGTTATAGATGACTGTAAAGCAGTTACGCGTTTCTATAACAGTTCAGCATGTAGAACAAAGGAATTCAAGAAGCATGCGGAAGAACTTGGCGTCACAGTCAGACAGTATCCATCAGTAATCGACATAAGATTCACACAATATTCTAACAGTCTTCTGTCATCCATTCTGGACAACTACAGACCGATGATGCGACATCTGCAGACTTTCTCCCTGAAAGACGCTGAAGAATATGGCATGCTGAAGAAGTGGATTAATGCTGACACTGTTCACATTGCAGCGATCTTGTGTGACGCGCTGTACATCTACTCTAGATTTCAGAAGAAGTTGCAGGGCAACCAAGTGACTCTGTTTGACGTCGAAAGTGATCGTGATAAATGTGTGGAGGACC
The DNA here is from genome assembly GCA_020284085.1 of Aporrectodea caliginosa. NCBI lineage: Eukaryota > Metazoa > Annelida > Clitellata > Crassiclitellata > Lumbricidae > Aporrectodea > Aporrectodea caliginosa. The sequence goes on along the minus strand of JACEVL010000244.1, from coordinate 543,728 downwards.
TAAGGAAATTATTACAGCGTCCGCACCCAGGTGGATATGAGGAGAAAGTAACAATTACAGGGAATGAGGAACAAGCCGATGAAGTTATCAAGAGTTACGACACTGTTAAGCTCACAGTCGTCCAATTAAGGCACTGTAAGAGAGAGCACTCTCTCGTTAGCAGTTGCGGTCGCGATGTGTATGCCATCAAGACTGAGATTATTTGTTCGCTGTGCAACTTTCTGACCAGTCGACTCGGAACTGACAAAGGTGCCAGTGATCTTCGCTATGCACTGGAGTTTCAGGCGCTTTCTCCACCAATGCTTCTGAACGGCAATGCATCTGATGAAGACATTGAACGGGTGTACACTGGCCTCGCATCAGACTTTGCGAAGCGTGACTTCTACAGTAGCTACGGAGAGCTGGTGAACGCTGCAAAGAAAGCGCAGATGTCCAACACAAGCACATTGCAGGATTTCCTTAAGATCAGTCTGACTAATGCAGACTGGCGTTCTGTTTCTGTAGCTGTCGCCAGACTACTCGCAGCAAAGCCTCATTCATGTGACGTGGAGAGACTTGTTAGTGCATACAATCTCATGAAGGATGATGATAGAAGCAGCCTCAATGCAGAGACAGTTGATGCACATTTACATGTCCGAATGAATATGCCGGTTACATCAAAATTTGATGTACGCCCAGCACTGCGAGCATGGTTACAAGCTTGTAACCGACGTTCGCGACCAACTGTGAAGGCCAAATCCCAGGAATGGTTCAAGGACGTGTTTTAATTATCTGACTGCGACTCAAACTGACCAGCCGCAAGACGGCGCCAGTAACTGTTAGTCTGTTAGCTTAGCTATAAACTTTGCCTTTGTCTTGAAGATTTGACCCATGATCAATGATACTGTTAAGACATGTGTCGTCCATTTCGTAACTAATAATTATAATGACAGTGTTAGAATTGTATAAGAAACTATTTGGTTCATGCAAAAATTGGAATGTTATCAAATTCAATATCAAATTATCATGTCGTTTGACTCATTTCAAGTTTTCAGCTAATTTGAAAATTTTCATAATCTAACTCATACTGGAGAGAGACCTTACAAGTGTGATAGATGTGCTAAACCATTTACTTATTAATATAAGCTAGAAACGCATAATCAAACTCATACTGGAGAAAGACCTTACAAGTGTGATAGATGTGCTAAAGCATTTAGTTATTAATAAACAGGCATTTGCAATTTCACAATTTTTTCTTAGGGGGGGGACGTGCTTGGTGAAAAATTCTTTAAAATAGGCCCTGATACATACATACCTACATACATACATACATACATACATACATACATACATACATACATACATACATACATACATACCTAGTTAGTTTTTACATACACATGTATAAGACTTAAGACTTTCCTGTTCTCTGACACAGGCACTGACGCAGGTCGAGAGTGCTGCTGATTTTTGAGCGGCGCTATATAAATGTTCGATTACAATTACAATTACAATATATATACATTTTCATTTTACACGTGTGATATATGAGTATGAGTGAACTGGCTTAGAATGGCTATTGATATAGGAATTGTCTGACCAATGACCATATGTCCCGGTTTTCCGTGACATGTTCCGTTTTATGTGGTGTGTCCCGGTGTCCCGACAACTTGTGCGAAAGAGCAAAATTGTACCGGTTTCTGACAAGTAAAGAAGGAAAAGGAATTGTCAACTTGGATCTTTGAAACGTCAGTTCTTTGTAAAAAAAATTACTGACAGAACTGTTTTATCGCTCACTCGCACATCAAACCATACCAGCCCAAAGCTTGCACCTATTCTCGTGCACTTTAATCCATCGGCAGGCATTTCGACAAATAGTAGAATTATCTTCTGTTGCAGGAGAAAAGTAGAGCAACATTGGCTGGGCACGCAGTGGCGTAACGGAAGGGGGCAGAGCGGGGCAATACCACTGAAAGCACAAGGGGGCGCAAAAATTAGCTTTCAGTGGTATTTATAAGAACGTTTAAAAGTCGACAAGAAAATTAAAAATTCGCACCGTCATCAACTCTTCCCCTGGACACTAAAACCCCTCGTTACGCCACTGTGAGCACGTTATGTCGGTCGTCAACCAACTCACTCTGCGGAACAAGTAAATTACCGTTTCGGCGAATAATACAGAGATAAACTTTTAGCGTATTTAATAATTCGTCTTTGCATGTGTTTCAGCGTTCGTCGAATACAAGTTGGATTGACGAAAAGAATTCTTGCTAAATAGAAATCGGATTGATGAAAAGAATTTTTGCCTAAATAGAAGTGGGATTGTTGGGAAGAATCTTGCTTAAACAGAAGCTGGATTGATGAAAAATAATTCCTGCTTAAATAGAAGCTGAATTGATTAAACGAATTCTTTCCTAAATAGAAGCTGGATCAATGAAAAAGATTCTCGCCAAAGTAGAAGTTGGATTGATGAAAAATAATAATGTTACAACAGGCGAATATTTAAATACACTAAAATGCACTTTTACCAACTTTTGGAGGTGTTGCACGTGCGGGTGTAAATATTCTCAATGATGAAACACTACTGGACTGACGATAAAAGTAGGTTGTAGGTTTCTACACTGTAGGCCTATAGTCTAGGTCCAGCATTAAATTTAGGTGTGATGACACCTACAGCGAAATGTTCGGAAAGCTCCCGCAGAACAGAACTTTACTAAAGAAAATTCACTCTTCCAAGAAATATCACGTTGAACATCTTCAAGCCTGGCATAGTATACTATAAGTAACTTTTCCTATGGTAGCCTAACTGTTGACTATAATATAGGGAGTATCGGCCCGATAGGGCTAGGCCTCCTATATAATAGTCCTATACTTAAGTAATTACAACTGTTAGTTTCCCAAAAAGTGTCCCGGTGTTTGATGGCAAGTAAATGGTCACCCTATAACTTAGAAGCAATTAACTTAATTCAGCCTAATTACTGACGGGTATACAGTATTAACCAATTCCCGTTGTACAGACAGTTGATGCTTAGGTGTATGGGCTAAATGTTCTATAGATGCTGTAATTACAGTCGATTGATTTGGTTTAGTTCCGTTTGCATTAATTAGTTAGTCCATCGATTTACTTCGCAGTACGATTCAAATATCCCTGGAGAGCGATATAAACTGTTTCACAACAGCAAGCGATATAATGCTCAACAGATTCGATCGTCCAACGGTTTTCAATCGCAGACGACCTAACTCTTGTGTTGACGCAAAGTCCACTAAACGATGCCTTGCCTTGTTAACTAAGCACATAGACTTCAGAATACAATACAATACAACTTGTATTTATAACGCGCCTTAATAAAACAATGTCTTACTCAAAGGACGCATTACAATGTACTTACTAATCATAGTACTTAGAGAAGTATAAGTTTTAAGTTTAGATTAAAAAATATCAATTGAGGATGATCTTCGGATTAGTTCTGGTCGAGAGTTCCATTCAGCTGGACCAGCTACTTCAAACATTCTGTTTCCAAATTGTAGATTTGTTCTTTTGATTACAAAGTCTCTTTTCGAAGCCGATCGCAATCCGTCTTGATTCAAGAGCAGCACATGGTGTGACTAAAGATGATGAATAAGGAGGAGCAGAGCCTGACATTATTTTGAACATGAGAAGACAGATTTTAAATTATATCCGAGCCTGAATGGGTAACCAGTGTAATTGCTGAAGGGAGTTGGTGATGTGATCTCTAGGGCCAAGGTTCTTGACTAGACGAGCTGCAGTGTCGATAACAGAGGTAAGCGGTGAAAGGGTGGATTTTGGCAGACCATAGGGTATTGAGTTACAGTAGTCAATCCTGGAAAATACAAGTGAATGGACTAAGATATGAAGGCAATGCTCATTAAGGCAGCGCTTGATTTGGCGTATTCGTCGGAGATTAAAAAACAAGCTTTAGTGATAGAGCCAAAATGATTAGATTAGACAGAAGTATAAATCCTTCGATTTATCATCCGAAACAGGCGTTTACTCGCTTCAAAAATGTCACGTTGGATCGCAACCAACCGATCGACTCCATTACTCTATAATTCAAGACTGTCTTTCAAGCGCGCCTATTCGCTGTCGTCATCCGTCGCTATGGAAACACATCGGACATTTTGGATCACGTGATACTTCGGCTAGCAAATATCAACGGCTCTTTCTTCACTTAAATAATATTATATTATAGCGCCACTTTCTACCTAAACGCCACTTTAAATTTACTAGCTTATATACAAAACCATACATTAATCAGTTAGTTAAGTCAACTTCTTCCCCTCCAAGAGGGGCGGAAGACAGAAGGAAGCCCAAGCAGATGATGCTGGATTGGATGACGACAAATGGTTACAGAAAGCTTAAAGAAGAGGCCCAACAACGAGAGGAGTGGCGACGTCGGACATTGACATTTGCCTAAGAGGCAAAGAACCAGGAGAAGAGAAGAATTAAGTGAACAATAAATTTGATAAGCTTTTAATCCGCTACAAATAGTTTATTGAAAAACAGTTCATTGTTCAGAGTTTACGGTCGATTCTACGCAGAGTTCGGCTGCATTTCAAACCGCGTCGAAAGGGGGCTGGGAAGTTAGCAAAGAGTTCGGGCGTGTCATCAAGTCCAAGGGTCAATACGCGATTCGGTGTGACGATAAGTTTAGTTGAAGAGTAGGTCGGCACAGATTGTTGCTCTGCGCCAATATGATTATATAAAGGTCTTAGATGATTAAAACCTTGAGACCCCTTCGGGTACTACGATCGGCGTCGTGGAACATGGGATGGCAACGCTAATTCCTGATCGGAAGTGACCTGGCCGTCGCCTGTTCGGCGCCCGCCGTCGGGCAATGGTTTATTCGAGGAGCCATCATCATCTGGTCGCCGCCGTCTGGTGAGCCACGATGTGAGCCATCCGCAGCATCGTCATCGCGGCGTCACAGTAGACTTCGTCATCACGGTATTGCGTAATTTACTTCTTGAACTTTGTGTGATATGTCTTATTGAGCCTTAAATCTTGGAACCCAATATGTTTCGAGTGCTTAGTATTGAATATATATATATATATTATATACGCTTACATACATACATACATACATACATACATACATACATACATACATACATACATACATACATACATACATACATACATACATACATACATACATACATACATGTAAACATCTATGCATATGGATCACTTGGATGAAGAATAATTTTTTAGTTTTTATTAAGTTTTTAAGTTTTAATTATCCTGTTATAATTTCCCATCATTTTCCTCAAATTGCCTCTTAGATTATATATATATATATATATATATATATATATATATATATATATATATATATATATATATATATATATATTTCAGTGGGTTAGTATGGAGTTATGGTTTCTGATAGGCCTAAAGCAGTAGTTACCAGAGGAAGAAGACAACACCAATACCAAAAAACATCGTCAGCGTCATCGTCATCATCATCGTCGTCGATGTATTCGTCATCATAATCACCGTCATCATTATGGTCGTCGTGTTCGTAATACTTATTATCCTTGTCATCAACTTCGCCTTTTTCTTCGGCCTCGACTGCTATACGGCCTCTTTTAGATCGTCTTATTATTATTATTATTAATAATAATAATAATAATAATAATATTATTATTATTATTTTTTTTTTTTTTTTACCCGAGGTATCAATGATCCCTCAGGATTTGGAAAAAATTAATTTAGGAGCAGGGGACAGTGTCTGGAAAATCAAGCCTCGTCGTCTGGAGTCGCTGGAAAGGTCCCGTTAAAAGTGACAGAGTTGTAGCGTTGTATGCAGACAGATAGACGCTGAAGCGGCAGGTGTGAGGACTGCAGATTTTATTATTATTATTATTATTATTATTATTATTATTATTATTATTATTATTATTATTATTATTATTATTATTATTATTATTATTTTTATTATTATTATTATTATTATTATTATTATTATTATTATTAATAATAATTATAATAATATTATCATCATCATCATCATCATCATCATCATCATCATCATCATCATCATCATCATCATCATCATCATCATCATCATCATCATCATCATCATCATCATCATCATCATCATCATTATCAATATTAAAATTAATAATAACAGCATCACTGTTACCGTTGTCGTCCGTTATCACCACCAACTTCTTCATTACCATCATCTCCATAATTATAATCTTCGTCATCACAGCAATATAATCAGCATTATGAAAAGCCGTGTAAGCAGTTTCATGTTTTCTATTAAGCTTATACTTCACTTCATCGTATCTATGATAAGATCATTCCACTCGACTTTCTTCCGCTCATTCCTTCTCCTCCTTCCTTCTCCTCTTCTTCCTATTCTTTGTCCTCTTTCTCCTCCTTCTTTTGCTCATCCTGTCTCCCAATGTTTTCCATCCTCTTCCTCGTACTCCATCGACTCCCTTCCTTTCAATCCTCCCGCTGCTCTTCCTAATGCTCCGTGTAGTTCGTCCATTTCGACCGCCCAGAGGCGCAGTCGTCGACGACACGAGCGCCCCCGTGCGGCGCCCGCACTCACTACTCTGACCCTCTCGGACTCATGCCGGAATCTGTACTCCGCGGTGCATATTAATCGAGATGCGGAGGGAGGGTTTGGATAGGCGGAAGGGAGGAGAGCGCAGGGAGGGTGCGAGGAATGGCGGGACGTTAAGGAGACTAAAAGGAAACAGGAGGATAGACGGGAGGAAGGAGGGTTGGAAGAAAGTAAAAGTAGAAAAGAAGGAAGGGAGGACTTATAGATGGATCCGATGGAGGACAACTAAAGATAGGGAGGGGTGGACGGAAGGGAGGAGGAAAAAGAGAAGGAGGAGGAGGAGGCTGTGTGGATGGATGGAATGGAATGGGACAGAAAAGCGGAAGATAGGATGGATGGGAAGAGGAGGGTTGGATAGATGGAAGGCAGAGTGGAAGAAGAGCGCCACTAGGGATAGATGTATGGATTGCAGAAGAAGACCCGTGGAAGAGCGAAGTGGGTAGACAGGATGGGGAGGGAGGAGAAGAGAGTGGGAAGAAGGAGGAAAAGCAGGAAGAGGAAGTGCTATACTCGTCTTCTTCTCTCGTGGACTGCAGAGCGTTGGAAATTACGACGACGGCACGAACACACTAGCACACAAACACACGAAAACGACACACTACGACGGATGTAGTCGTTGTCATCGTCGTCGTCATCATCAGTATTATCATCACAACTGTTCGAACTGTCGTCGTCACGTGTGTTTGAGAGAGATTGAGTGAGCACGCGAGTGACTCTGTCTCTGTCTCTGTCTCTGTCTTTGTCTCTGTCTCTGTCTCTATCACTCTCTGTCTCTCTCTGTGTGTATCTCTGTGTGTCTCTCTGTGTCTCTCTCTCTGTGTCTGTGTCTGTGTCTGTGTCTGTGTATGTGTCTGTGTCTGTGTCTGTGTCTGTGTCTGTGTCTGCCTGCCTGCCTGTCTGTATGTCTGTCTGTCAGTCTGTCTGTCTGTCAGTCTGTCTGTCTGTCTGTCTCTCTCTCTGTGTCTGTGTCTCTGTCTCTCTCACACACACACACACACTCACACTGTACATCTCTTTCTGTCTGTCCATCCATCTGCCCCCTGTCTGTCTGTCTCTCTCTCAAGTCTGCCCACTACAATTATTATAAAATGAAAATGAAAATTCTAATAAAACAGCAGCAATAACTGAGACAACAATAACAAGAACATACATTGAAGCAACAGCCTCAGAAAAAAAAACAATAAAGACAACCGCAGCAGCGACAACAACTGCCATAATAATCAGTAGCTGTCTTGATTTCTATCTGTCTTTAGTCGCTCTTTCCAACTGTCCGTTTCTCTCTGTCTCCCTCTTTTCCTATCTTCCGCTTTTCTGTCCTATTCCATTCCATCCATACACACAGCCTCCTCCTCCTTCTCTTTTGCCCCCTCCCTTCCGTCCATCTCTCCTCCCTCCCTATCTTTAGTTGTCCTCTTCCATCGGATCCATCTATCTATAAGTCCTCCCTCCTTCGTTCTTTCCTTCTCTTTCCTTACTTTCTCAGTCTCCGTGTGACCAAGTCTAGTCCAATATCATGTAATGACTCATTTAGCGCCGTAATCATGATGTCATAATGCACTTAAGACATAAATCGTTCGTCGCATTCAGTGATAGGCCAACTGTAATCAGAGTCATTGTTCAACAGAGAAGCCAGGATGAGATGCGACAAGTCAGAGAAATATCTGAAACGGATGAGTTTTAAGTTTAGGCTACTTCTAACTGACATTAGCAAACTTACTGAACGCACAAAAGCTGGGCTGCAGTGACTTTCAAAACTTCGAACCAACCACAGAGAACGCCCGATCGTCCGTCAGTGTTTTGTTGCGAGGCACCGACGCAGGAGTCGGTTGATCGGTTGATCAAGTGCAGAATTAGCTGGCATCAGTGGAGTGATAGGTGAGCCAGCAGCGGAGATAGGTCGTCTTATTTGATTGCAATGTTGTGTGAATTGTAAGGCAGATTTTAAATGGAGCTTTTGTTCGATGAAAACGAGTGCAGTGAGCGCAGTATTGGCATAGGCCCCCTAATATACTGTTCCGCGTCGTGGCTCGTTACGCTCAGCGGTGCAAGCAGAGTTCCTTGTCCCCCGTGCTCGGACTGCTATCCGACAGCGCCGCGCCTTCTCTGTGGCTGGCCCGGTGACCTGGAATGGGCTTCCGGTGGCACTGCGTCTGGCCTCAATAGGACACTCTGCTCAGTTCTTCTCTAACCTTAAGACTGTCCTGTTTGACCGAGGTTGGGCTGGGAGCGCTCCTGAGTAGACTGTCTTGAAGGGGCGCTATATAAAACTACTGTAATAATAATAATAATAATAATAATAATATGTTCATACTATGGGATTTTCGTTACGGTTCTTACAGAGATTTTTAAACCGCTGCATTTGGTGCAAATTTCTTTAGCGATCCCAGTGAGAACTGAATAGCAATAGTCAAGACTCTCAAGAAAACAGAGCAGTTGCGTTTGAGACTAAAACAGCTTCAGGCAAAATTGAGTTTATCTGCATATATACGGTTGAACATGGTCAGAGTCTCAGAGAAGGACATGGAGGAGTCAAAGGTCACGCTCAAACTGCGTATACGCATGGAGTTATCAACACTGAGATAAGTTTATGAACAGTAAGACACTGGCGTCTAAATTTGAGATGCGAAAATATAGATAGGCGAATCTCTGTCTGATGTATCATAGCTGTCTATTTGTCTGTCGGTCTGTCTGTCTGTTTGTCTGCATTTCTGTATGTCTCAATGTATGTAAGTATGCATGTATACATGTCCGTTGAAACATACACTATGTTTTGCTGGTTTGCTTGAAGATGGAGAACTTTCGTGAAGATCGGCGATTATTTTTTAATCGCCAGCAAAGAAACCTTTATTGAGGTGCAGGACAAAATCATTCGCAGTGCACATCTTCTCGGTCAACGGTCCTCAAGAAATCGCCTTAGAACTCAACAGAATCGTCCTTTCTGCGTCTCAACCTAAAAGCCAAGCTGATTTCAGTGGACAACGAAGCTTTTGCTTCCTGAACACTTTTGGGTGTTTCTTATGGATTTCAGGTTGCTGATCATGAAAATCACCTTAAAATTTTCCCATTTTGGAATCGCCTATTTGTGCTTCAATCTCACATTTTTCAGTCTACTACTATGATTCCAACAAAGACTATAGGCACACCTAGTCTTCTCTTTCTCGTCAAGTGTACGTGATCTGGGAGTTACCCTTGATAGTTCACTTACCTTTACCGATCACATCTCTAATCTCTCACGCTCCTCCTATTTTCACTTAAGGCGTCTCAGGGTCATTCGTCGTTCTGTCTCCTCCTCCATATTCACAACTTTAGTTCATGCTTTTGTATTTTCTCGGATTGACTACTGCAATTCCCTTCTTGTTGGTCTTCCTAAGATTCGTCTCTCTCCTCTTCAGTCGGTCCTCAACACAGCTGCTAGACTTATAGCGCGCCTTCCCAGGTACTCTCACATCTCTTCCTTTATGTTTGATGAACTTCATTGGCTCCCTCTGCATGCTCGCATACAATTTAAAATCCTCTCTCTGATCTTCAAGGCTCAGAGGGGTCTTGCGGACTCTTGCCCCGCAATATCTGGTTGGCGTACTACTTCGGCCACACTCAGCTTCCTCCCACCGTCCACTTCGTTCCTGCAATAGACTTGACCTCTTGGTTCCCCGTAGTAGAACTGCTATGGCTCAGGCTCGTTCCTTTGCTTCAATTGGTCCCTCTCTTTGGAATACTCTTTCTCCTTCTGTTCGCTCTAAAATTCTCTCTGGTAGTCTCTCTTCTTCCTTCGCCTTTCTCAAAACCTGTTTATTTTCGCGGGGTTTAGCACACTGGGAGCGATATATATATATATATATATATATATATATATATATATATATATATATATATATCCTCCTGAGACCCCGCGTGCATTTAAATGCACATTGGGTTCATAGGCAGTATAAAGGTTAAACGTTTTAGGTAGTCTCTGAGACCCGAGGCTATTTAAATGCACACAATTTCTCAACACACTGCAATAGTGAGGAAGTGAAAGAGACTATCGGAAATATTAGAAAACATGGCGGCGATGAGCGTGAAATCGTTCTACGGTAAAGAAAAGGTAACCCATTATTTTTCTTAGACGTATAATAATTTAAATTATTTGTGTGAGTAAACTTGATGATTATTATGCGTATAAACGAACTGTAGTATTAGTTTGAGAAATTTCAGTGTGACGAATGCAAAACGGCCTTCGTAGCCATAGTGCATTATAATGCACACTGGGTCCATACGTGACACCAAAACATTCAGCTCTCGATGCAGAAATCATGGATGTTCAAACAGAAACAAAGTAAATGTTCTTATTGTGGTGTATTTCTGTGTCTGACCGCATGCAAGCCGCAATTGTTTCAAGAGCTTTCATTCTAGAAAGTAGTGACTTTACATTCCTGATGAAGGTGCTACAGACCCAGTGTGCATTATAATGCACATAAAAAATTTAAAAAAATTCTTCATCATAAAAATATTACAAAATTTACATGTGTTTTAGATGTGTCTTAATGTTATATAATCAGTAAAATATCTCGGAAAACTTGTGTAGATATTGCATGGGTCTCAGGAGGTTAAATAGCATATGACTTATATATATATATATATATATATATAGTATTCCCATGGGGCGCGGTGGTGTAGGGGTATGTTCGGTGCCTTGCAGCCGGAGGGTTGCAGGTTCGAATCCACCTCAAGGGGGTATGTTTGGTGCCTTGCAGCCGGAGGGTTGCGGGTTCGAATCTACCTCAAGCCGCCGCGTAGGGACCCTGGGCAAGTCCTTCACTCGCAATTGCTCATGCGCTTCGGCGTGAAACTCCGATTCAGTGTCCGCGCTGTAGTCGGGAGCGCCTCTGAGTAGAAATCTTGAAGGGGCGCTATATAAATATCTGAAATGAATGAATGAATGAATGAATATATATAAATATATTATATCCTATTCTAATCCAATGATACCATGATACACATGACATCAGTCGATGTTCACTATTCGTTAAAACTACACAGGTTGAGACTTCCTTCGAGAAAACGGACACTGTGGGCTGAGAGCCTGAGATGGTGCGGCACGGCCGTTTTACATCAGTTGTAGAAGGGGCGGGAAATCCATGGGTGGCTCTGTACAGAGAACTGGATTTGTGTCTTCCCGTCCCGCAAATTTACGTCCAGACTGCGACCGCCACAAAATTTATTTATCCATCCATCCATCCATCCATCCATCCATCCATCCATCCATCCATCCATCAAACGTCAACAGCCACCAGTCAGACCATCCATCCATCTATCCATCCATCCATCTATCTATCCATCCATCCATCCATCAATCAATCCATCCATCCATCCATCTATCCATCCATCCATCCATCTATCCATCCATCCATCAATCATCTATCCATCCATCCATCCATCCATCCATCAATCCATCCATCAATCCATCCACCCATCCATCCATCCATCCATCCATCCATCCATCCATCAATCAATCAATCCATCCATCCATCCATCAATCAATCAATCTATCCATCCATCCATCCATCCATCCATCTATCCATCTATCCATCCATCCATCCATCCATCATCAATCCATCCATCCATCCATCCATCCACCAATCCACCTATCGACCAACTCACCCAAACTAGTCCTATAGTGCCGCAATATTGCTTCGTTAGAAGCACTTTTAAAAATGTAATCAGAAATCGCCAGCCAGCAAGCACTAGACGACGCAAGCTTTGCTGGAGTCAAGGTGACTTCCGCTCTAAGTCTGGCCTGTAATAAATTCCGCTCAGGTCGACAGGTATTGTTCGCTTAGCTGATCGCCCGCTCCACGGGATGTGTGCCTGTGTCCGCAGCAGACCGACTGAGGCCCGATCGAACCGGGTGCGATAAGATTTTTGTACAGATAGGTTTCGTCGGAAGGCAAATCAGGAAGTTAGGTTTCACCTCGATATCATTAAATTTTATTTTTAATTATTTAGGGTCTATGGTTGACGGGCCATTATTATCACGTCCTTACCAGGCTTTGGGTTTATTTTAGTTTGAAGGATTTCTGTTGGAGGAAAGTTCAGTGTTTGGGCTTCGATGTAGGGCTAGGGATGGGTTATCTTTATGGTCTGTAATTGGAAACGGACCGAAATTCACAGGAGAAGGGGAAATGCCCCAATGGTTCAGTGATTCACAAAAATATATATCCCCATACATTTCACTCATGGCGATAGGTCATCTATTTCTTTAATTTATTATTTGTCTATTTAGTCAATTTGTCTATTCATTAAATAGCATCGAATTTGACAATAATTTATTTTATGGAGATATCTGTCTGAGGCAGATTTAATAAATCAATGAATGTCTTAGTAGGCTACTTGCTCAAATTCCGTGAGCATTCTGTACATGCGGTTCGAATATTACAGTGCTGGGTGCGTTTTCTCCCTGAAACCACAGCTGGCTGCTATGTTCGCACAAAATTGTGGAAGTTTCCATGGAAACGCGGGTAAATCTGAGCCGATCACGTGTGATTTGGCTTCACCTGAGCGTCGAATGGACGACGAAGCAAGTCGCCTTCAGTCCTCAGAGGCAAAGATGGCCGACAGAGCGACGGGAATGACGCCGGAATTATGGAGAAATGATGTGCATCAGTCTCAGTCAGTAAGCAAGTAAGCAAGCAGTCAAATAAGTCGGTCAGTAAGAAAGTTAAGTCAGATTCAGGCAAGCAGTCTGTCACCAATTTATTCATTTATGCTATTTATTCATTCAGTAGAATCAGTTCGTCCGTCTCTTTTTTATCAGTCCAGCTATTCCTTCTTTTTTTCTCACCAAATCCCCATCACTATTCGATCTCGTTACCTCCGGGGCAGGCGCCAGAGTCCCCCGAGAGCTGGGTGGTTCGGAGGGTAGGTGTGGAGGCGCCCATTCGAAACAAAGGCTCGTCCACACCCTGCGAAGCGTGGCTGGTCTGGCTGTCCGCTCAGCCGATGCCTAGAGCTACGTGTCGAGGTTATGAATACTGAATCGCTGAAGGTGCGGTGTATGTGCGCTTGTTGGAGTGCATGTCTTTGTGCGTGTGTTTGTTTACTTGTTCGTGTGTACTGTGTAGATGCGTGTATGTGTACCTACTTGAGCATGAGTGATCGTACACATACTTATCTAGACTAGGTTAGATTAGAGCAGATTAGATAAGAGCAAATCGGATAAGACATGCAGGAGTGGATGCCTTGGTATAAAAAGGAACACAGAGTTGAATGAGAATAGAATGAAATAGATGCAGTGCAGTTAGATATCCATTGCAAAATGGTTTAAATCAACCGAGGAAAAGTTAGTTTTGAGGCTATTGTTTGAAAGAAGAACAAGAAGTCGACCTTTGGGGAAGATGTGGTAGTCGTATCCATTCTTGGGGAAGATGTGGTAGTCGTATCCATTCCTCCCTCTATATATGCGTTTGATTCTGGATGAGATCTTCTGTTGGTTCCAAGGACTTTGTAGCCAATCTGAATCTGCATTCTATCAGGAAGCTAGCGCAGCTGACGAAGTAGGTTTAAAGGACGTGTTTGAAGAGATATGAACAGTTCAAAACGTATTGAGTTGACTATAGATGAGTGGAATGAGTCGATTAACCTGTTTGCAGTTCATATATAGAGTGGCAGAAAAACGTAGACTGCGCTTGACAATAATTTGCTCGTAGCTTGTCCTATTGTTCTTAATAGAGTGATGATTGAACGGATGCATGGATGGACAGCCAGACGGACAAACGGACAAACGGACAAACGGATTGCCGGAACGACGGACGGACGGAAACGATGAGCGGACGGAAGAATGGACGGACGGATGAATCGATGTATGGATGGACGGACGGACGGACGGACGGACGAACGGACGGATGGATGGATGGATGGATGGATGGACAGAAGGACTGATGGACGGACTGACGGACGGGAGGATGGATAGGTCGTGTTGGCTTCAGTAGGAGCGGGGGCCGGGGGAGGTGGCTTCGTTTGCGTCGTTGGCCGATTAAGAGCGCCTGTTGGTCGGTTCGACGAAAGGACGGAAATTTGCTGACCTTATTGAAGCCTGTCAGGTGAACTTAGTCCGGACGACGGAGATTGCGCCCGGTAAGTGGAAGAGGGAAGGGTGGAAGAAGGAACTATTGAGATGGAAGGGAAGCGGTCGGAGGAGCGGACGGAAGAACGGAGACGATGGAGCGACGAACTGGAGACATATGGAGGCTGACAGCAATGACGGATGGGCTGGAGGTCGCTTGATGGATGGCTGGATGGACAGCTGCAGGATAGGTATGGATGGGTGGGTGGGTAGGTAGTTGGTTGGTGGGTGGGTGGGTCGGTGGGTCGGTGGGTCGGTGAATGGGTGAATGGATGGATGGATGGACGGAAGAACGGATGGACGGATGGATGGACGTACGTATGGGTGGATGGGGGCCTGGGTTATAGGATGTGTGGTTGGATGGATTGAAGGACGTATGAATGGGGCGGTAACCACAATAGTAGGCCAGAATATCTTGTGCCGCTTGAGCAAACATTTCTCAGGACCATTCGATGGCCCTTCCAATCGTGATGCTGACTCTTCGAATAGAATAATCTCATGAATAGATGGATGGATGGTATGGCATGAAGGCAGAATATAGAATATTTCTCTCGACTACCTTCAACCTTCTCAACCAACACACATGCCCAATTCTTCACTCCTGTACAGGAGCTTGTGTCAAAACTGAGTCCTTTGATTCTATCTTTGATGCATACCTGAATCAGGTGTGGAAATAAAGTGCTGTTTCAGAAGGAAGTTTAGAGAGAAGCAGTTTAAATGGATGATAATATTAGTTTAAATGGATGATAATAGTGCTGAAAAGAGTATTATTGCAATACGTCGAAGTATAATATACACATCTGCCGAGCGAATGAATGAAACGGTTGAAGGTGATAGTCATAATCTAGCCAGGCACCGAAAAAACCGGTATGAAATCAGAGGACTTAGTTTACAATATGTACCTGGAGAGAGGAGATGCCAGTCTTGCAGCACTGCTCAAAGTAAAGGGCAGATTGTGGAGTATAGTGACGCGGAGAAAGATGCTCACGTGGGAAATAGTGTGCTACAAATAACTTTGGTGTGTGCTATAGTGTCGCATAGATTGGGAGAAAAAAAGAGTTTTTGCTCCATCCTGAAATTTTTATAAATCAAAAGCCATGCCACAACTAAATTTGGTGAACGGTGAATTTCAAGCGATTGCAACGACAAGAGGACAGGACAGCATTAGAAAGGAAGTTGAAACTATTGAGAAAGAGTAGAAAGACAAACAAAGTTACGATTGACGATGAAAACGAGTGAAACGGTGAAGAAAAAAGTGACCGAGGAGAACTAATAGATGCAGGTAGGGAGTTTTGAAATGCAGGTGCAACAACCGAAACAGCTCATCATACACCAATACACACTATACCTTCTCTGATTATACCAAGAACAATTGAACCTATAGTTCTTGGTAAAAAGAGAGAAGGTCTATCGGGCGATCACTATAATCAACCAGTTGAACAATGACAAGTCTGTGAAATGAGGGTTGATTACAAGTATTGTGATTAGCTACAATATCATTAAATACTCATGTGTGTACACTGTACAGTGGCGGCACTACAGCAGGGCAAGCCAGGGCAAAATAATGCCCTGATAAAAAAAAGCCCTGGTCGTTGCCCTGCCATGCACAAGGCTGCCAGAATTTTAGCCCGGCCGAGAATTTATCTGGGGCATAAATCGCCCTGCACTGGCTACTTGCATGACTGCCCTGGTTATGACCTGGTTACAAGAAATGTCTGTGTGTGTATGAAACACTTCATGCAGCACCTACTGATACGCTATTGTAAGTGTTTTTGACACTTTAATATTCACTGTCTCATATATAATAACTGTAAACACGACCGTCTAAGTGACATGGTGTGCGTGCGTATAAACGTCTTCGATGAATGCATATTTGTATAGCGCCCGTTAAGAATCTGCCTATATGAAAAGCTTCACCTTTGACCTCTGGCTTCCGAGGCGCAGGACGAACGCGGCGAAGTTTGACTCTACATAAAGTGGCGCATTAAACAGACTTCCTGCGGCGCAAGCAGTGGGCCACAGAACGAGAAACCTGCACCGAGTACAGCAACAGTCAGGTGATGCGTTTATGGATTAATTGTATTGTATTGTATTGTATTGTATTGTATTGTATTCAAACATTTATAAAGCGCCTCTCATAGGGTGAACCATTCAGAGGCGTTCAATTAATTAATTAATGAGTGGATGGATAGATGGACTGGCGGATGGGATTTGGTGGATAGACGAATGGAGGAACGGACGGAATCGTGTGTCCAGACATTGCACAACACCTTCTATAACAACCTGTAGGATTCGCAATTTACTCACATCAGTAACTATCCTTCGCGCATCCCGTGCAAGTGACCAGCCGCAACGGCACATGCGCTCTCAGTTTGGGGACATCAATAGATAGAACGGTGACGTACTAAGACCGACCGTCGAAGGACTGCAGCTTCAGCACGTGCATGGGCTTCCGGCCAAGGAAGACGTTGCCAGGAGGAGGAGCACGACCGACCGACCAACCGACCGGGCCGCGGAGAACGACGCCGCCGCCGCCCACGATAAACAACTGCGCTGCAGCAGTCGTCCGTTGAAGGCAGCGTCGTCCCAGGCCGTCGTAATTGGATTTTCAAAGTTGACGATTACTTCG
Source organism: Aporrectodea caliginosa (assembly GCA_020284085.1). NCBI lineage: Eukaryota > Metazoa > Annelida > Clitellata > Crassiclitellata > Lumbricidae > Aporrectodea > Aporrectodea caliginosa. The sequence goes on along the minus strand of JACEVL010000244.1, from coordinate 526,420 downwards.
GTCGACGAAAGCTGTAATCGTTTTATCAGTTAGTCAAAGGAATGTCCGTTGTCGGTCGCCATGCACATGACCACAGTAGAATTCTCCCTCTCTGTCTCTGTCTCTCGTTTCTGCCGCCTATTATCGCCCGCAGGCCGTTCGCCATTTTGCAACTGACGTTCTTCGCAATGGGGAACGTCGACGGCCCTGCACGGTGAAAGGACCGTGCTAATAAAACTGCGCCCGGCTCGAGATTGGTTCGCAGGGTCCATTGTCGGCCCAGCGAGGCGCGCGATTGGCAATGTGAGGACGCGGCCCTGCATTGTCCGCCTTGTCACCTGGGCACCATATTTCTTCGACGGGCCAAATGAAGTCCACGCCGAAACAATGTGGACTTCGTTCGGACGTGACACTCAGTCAGCATCGCAGTCTTTCTGCGCCGAGTCTTCGGAAGATAGAGCCGTCCGATAGCGAACGGTCCTCGTCTACTGGCGCTATAAAAACCATATGTTCGCCGCAGCATAAGCTATAGCACCTCCATTTCCTTTTGCGCCGTCGGCGTTCCATACTAAGACACGTGTGCGCTGTCTGCTGACGTCACCTGCGGAGACGTAAACTGTCACGTGCAACTATGGAAAGCCATTGGTGGCAACAAGACGGCTTTAAATAAATAACATCGCTAAAAGTCCAGAGTGTATAAGATTCATTAAGATTTAGACAATTTCAAGAGATTAGGAACTACATCCAGCGTTTTTATTAGCTACTTAAAAGGCTCTATATTAAGCGACTTTATGCATACATACATACATGTATACATACGTACACACATCCAGATCATATGTTATACAACTGGCAATATTTGGATGGCACGCATTTAAAACTTTCAAACTAATGTTGCCATAATGGATAATCTGTTGTGCTCTATTGTATTTTACTGCTATGCACTGTATTTTCCTCGTTCAACGTTTTCAACGTTCCGCGTTTCATGCAGTCATAGCGTGACATATAATATGTGCATGACATCGACATAAGTCGCCTCCATGTATTGTATTGCACCGTATTGCATTGCGACTTATTTTATTGCGTCGTTTTTCATTGTATTTATGTGATATTACATCATCTTGTGAGTCTTATTTGTCATGTTGTGTTGCATTCATTGCATTTTATCGTACTACGCTGTATCTTATTATCTTGTAACTCCGTCACTGCCGCTAGTGCCAGTTAGTGCCAGTCCTAAGTCTGGATAAAGGAGGAGGGTGACTTCAACGGCCCTGGCAGCCATAGGTTGCCGTTAAACACGGGAACTACGTTGTGTCTTGCCATCTACTGTGTCGTGTTGCATTCTATCAGATGTTGCTGTGTTGAGTTGCGTTATCTTCGGCTGTGTCGTGTTCAATTACGTTGTATTGCATTGCATTGCATAACGTTGCATTAATACGAC
>JACEVL010000244.1:510000-520000 GCA_020284085.1 Aporrectodea caliginosa | reverse complement strand
GGTATCGTTGAATTTGACTCTCAGCAAAGGTAATAATCTCTTGATGCACAGGAAATTGCACCGTATAAAAACTCGTCTGATGTCACTGTTGCTTAGTTTGATCTGTCTTCTCTGGAGTCTCTTGAAAATCATTTATGTCAAGATCTTTTGATGACCAAGAGAAAGCATGACCACTGCCTCCAACATTATTTCTTGCATAAGATGGTGGCATGCGCGCCACAACACATCCTTGTCCAGTGTCTGCTCCAAGAGGATGCAATCACCAGTTCTAGGTCCGCTGTTCACTTTCCTTTTATGTGCAGCACTCTTCTCTCCTTGCCAAATTCCTATCAACACTACACATTTTGATTTCGGCACCCTGCCTCAGGCTGTACTATATTATAATGGAAACTGTCTACCCCTCAGTGCTGCTCAGTTGCATAGTTTTTGCATTGTTTTGCTAAATGATGTAATATATTCGTTCGTAATGACATCTAACATCATATAGGCAAGCGCAGAGAGCGCCTCTGCGTAGATATCTGGAAGCGGCGCTATATAAATGTTCAATTACACTACATTACATTACTATACTTGAATGAATGAACTTGCAAAGATCAATTGACTAGATACAAACTATGCAAGCCGTAACGTTTTATGGCATAATAATGACTATTCGCTTGTATCAATATTATTACAGCTTAATGTCAGCTGTTCATTGCAAACTTTCAGAGCAACCTCTAAATATTATTATTTTGAGCTGAAAAATTACAGAATTGTTTTCTCATTCATAGAAACAAAACTGGAGGGTGCCCTATGAAAAATGTAAAGGATGAAAAATAAGGACCACCCTAATGCATGCATACATACATAATACATATATACATACATACATACATACATATATACATACATACATACATACATACATACATACATACATACATACATACATACATACATACATACATACTTTCATACATACATACATACATACATACATACATACATACATACATACATACATACACACATACACATACATACATACATACATACGCATAGGAATTTCCGCCACTGTCGTTTCGGATGGTGCAATTAAAACTATGGATTTCTGCGTTCTGACATCGTCTTTAAAGAGAAACCACACAGAAGTAGGATTAGAAATGAAGACACGGCTCTTAGTTTGTCGTTAATAGTTCCAGAGTTATGAGACGGAGATTGGTGGTGAGGAGAACAACCAATGCTAAGAAGAAGGCACACACAAAGCAACGACTGCTGTCGATGAAGTACGGACTGTACGGTAACGAAACCTGTTCTGAGAAAACTTCATCTTTGGGATGTTGCCATGCACCCGGTGACCCCTGAAGAGACAGCGTCGGATCGTGGGACAGAGCGTTAATTGTAGGGTTGCCTGCCTCTCTTAATATAGGAGTCGACCAATCCTGATCCATCATTGGAGAGAACGGTCACCATGGAAATAGTCAGGTCATTTTTCGTCGTAAGTATAGAAGGGACAGGGATGTTAGTGGATCCGACCGTAAAACTGGCTTATCACGCCATGTTTTGCCCGAGCCGCGATAGCCAGAAATAGACAGCTCAGCTACCGTACCCAAAAATGTAAGAGATCGAATAATTGAAATAGAGTTCTTAGATTGATATCCGAAAAGGCACCGAAGGCTGCAAAATATGAAGGTCGCGAGATTTGTCTGAGAGTATAGTAAACGACACAATTGGTGTATCTAAAGATCGATGTATCACTCCGCATTACATTACTTCCCTTCTTCGTGGCTGTCTCGCCTCTGCAGTTTCAAGCTTCATCCATCGTAGTATGGGCGCTCGCACGTTGCATGGGGCAAGAGGACACTGCCGCCCTGGATTTTTAATCTGAATATGCAAGATTAAGAATATTATTATTTTTTTTATTAAAAAAAAGTCTATTTAAAACGGGTCATTCTGACATTTTGTTTAATTGCTTGGTTGCTTATATATACAAAGAAGCTCTTTTGCACTGAAGTAAAGACTCCGTGTAGTGACGAACAATGTTTGACACAATGAGCACATGGTGGGAAGTTAATTACTGGTGTATTCGATGTCCGGTCTGTATAGGGTTACGAAGGAGCGACTGAGAGCACAAGGGTATGTATACCTATGCGTATTTAAGCCGCTTGCATGGATAATTTTAAATTTGCACAATGGCTTATGTAAGTATACATACACGTATAAATATAGACATACATGATACATAAGAGATATCAATGATTGAAATCCAGTTTGATATTTTGACACTACAGACTTGGCATTAATGCGCTGATAGGAGAGGAAGAAGAGGAGATTGCCTGGGCGCTGATTTGTCTAACTAGTGGATATATATATTATTATAACGCCCGCGACCTCCGAACGGAATACAGAATTCTAAATATTAACATTTCCATGAATAGATCCGAATGACTACAGACTACAGTGCATGCACGCAGGGCCGTAGAACTTGGTAAGTCTTTAGCGGCGTGCTATACTGCTATTTGAACGACAGGTAATATATTAATATAGGCGATAGTTTTTCACCATATCACAGACTTTGTAAATTACTTTGTAAGGTATATTGTAACAGTGATATTGCTGATAGGCATCAATTTTGGCCGCGTCTCGACACCGGAGGCCTTATAGCCATAACTTGTGTATACACTATATGCGGGTGTTAGCTTTGTGATATCACCAGTAGGTCTTCATTTCAGCTACCAGAAACAGGAACGTTTGTAGTGGTGAGTTACGTTTTGAATAACGCATTTTGAATTTTCTATATTCACCCATAAATATATAGTTACAGAAAATCTCGAGCCAATTTTGTCTTGATTCCGTGTTCTCTGTTCGTTTGACGAATTTGTGTCCGAAATTCATCGAAAAATTCAAATATCCAGACAATCGCTGAACGAAAGCTCGATAGAAATCAAGAAATTGATTGGCCGAGAAATGGATAAATCAACTTTCTGCGACGTGCAGCAACGTAGGAGCCTTTCTAAATAAATCACGTTTATAGTTCTAAGGTTATATGTGACGAGTTATTGAAGTGCTCAATTATAAATATATAACACATCTCCAAGAAACTCACGAGAGGCGATGCCGACCTGACTAAACAAGACCACAATCGAATTTGTCTTCAACTGCTTTTAAAGTATATAGGCATAAAAAGGAAAAGAGTGTCTACATACAAAGTATAGAGATAAATAAACCACTGCGGAAAAAACTTTATGAAGAATATCATGGACGAATTCGGCTCCCTAGCAAAGGCGGCTATATTTTAATGGGCATTTTGACCATACACTGTCGGTAAGAAGATCATATACTGTAAGGGTGAGAACTAACCCACCAACCCACCATCATATCCCGAGGCCAACAATCTGAAGCTATTGTTGCTAATGCTTTGTGTTCATAGCTGCCTCGCTGGATCAACTTAAGGGTATCTGCATATGCCGAGGCTAAGAAAATGAAGTCGTCGAGACTTTATACGGATGGCTGTCTCTCAGGTTAGCCCAATTGAACGGGGGCTGAGATCTGTTGAGGGAAGGAGGAAGGGTGGAAAGGACGGAGGAAGGCTTCCGTGAAAACGGAAACGGGCGGAAGCGGAAACAGAAATAGATGCATGATGGGATAGGCCACTTCCGTCGATTGGCCAGCTTCGGCTTCCGCGGTGTTTGGACAGACTGTCGACGCTCCGGTAATATCCGGTTCTGGTCTTGTGTGTCCGCTTGCCTATGTCTGCGTACTGTTAAGTTACGTCTACTTGTGTGTCCGTATATGTGCGTGTGTTTGCTTGTATCTCCTCTCCTCTCTGTGTCTGTATGTGTATCTGGGTGTGTGCCTTTCTGAGTGTTTCCATGTGTCTGTTTGTTTCTGCCTATACCTGCTTGTGTGTCTGTATTGTGTGTCTGTGTGAATGTCCGTTTGTGTGCATGTCTGTGTCTGCTTGTCTGCATGTGTATCTGTGTCCGTCGTGTCGAAGACAATTATAAAACATGCGAGATGGTTCTAATTTAATATAATCTCATCTGAGATACTATGATGTAATTTCATTCTGTTCTATTCTCAAAAGACCAACAATTTCCAATAGAAATGTCCAACTAATAGAGCAGTACGCCTACATACTCTATATAAATTGTGGGGCGCGGTGGTGCAGAGGTATGTTCGGTGCCTTGCAGCCGGAGGGTTGCGGGTTCGAATATACCCTCAAGCCGCCGCGTAGGGACCTTGGGCAAGTCCTTCACTCGCAATTGCTCATGCGCTTCGGCGTGAAACTCCGATTCAGTGTCCGCGCTGTATTCGGGAGCGCCTCTGAGTAGAAATCTTGAAGGGGCGCTATATAAATATCTGAAATGAAATGAATGAATGAAATGAATAAATTGCCAATTAGGCGAAATATGGCGCTCAGGCCAAAAGGTCTAATAGCAACGTAAATAATATTGAAGTAACTTAACTTAAATGTGTAATAAGTTTTTTTAAATAAATTGTTCAGTTCGCTGTCGTTTATTTCTAACATATAGTTACATGTTAATTGCCGACACTCGATCAAAGAGTGGCCGTCGTTTTAGACCAATTGCCTAAGCTTAAGTTGCCCTTATTCACGAACTCACATAGCATTAAGTGGTTCCCTGCCGGGGAAGGATCGTGGGTCATGTTGTTTCGCATGATATCATTAAAGTAGTACGGAAGACAAAGAAGCCTCATCCGAGCTGCACCATAGGTCGACTAACGACTATCGTGCTCTGCATTGCACTTAATGTAGAGCGGCGTTCCACACATAAATAAGATGAATCTTGGAATCATGTGATCAGTGATAAATACAGCGCCTGGCTGCAAGTCTTTGTCTTGAACGGTCGTACCGAGGCCACATCACACCTGCCCTTCGTTCTCTACGCTGGCTTACTAAGTTACTGTATGTGAACGCATTCACTACTCATGCAGAGAGCACGTTCAAATCATTAACCATACTACTTAACTTTCATGGATAGACCATGTAACTCTGTTAAAAGCCGATACTCTCTCCGATCAGCATGTGCTGGGTGGTATATATTGTTCCTCGTGCATGTCTTGTGTTTGGACGGCGTTCATTCACAGCTGCTGCTGGTCACTCCATCTGCAGCGCTTTATCGCTTAATGTTTGCAACTCATCTGCCCAAACTGCCTTTCCCTCTAAACTGAAAACTTCCTCTTCCAGTCTACGTATGGCTCTCAATGTCTTCCCGGCTTCAATGTGTACCTTGCAAGTATGGCATTATCAAATTGCATTTGTGTTGTATAAAAAGTTGGAGTCAGAACTCCGTTACTGCCGTTTTTGGTTGGCGCCAGTCCAAAGCCTGGATAAATGAGGAGGGCTTCCTAACAATTTTTTATGACACAGCGTCGTTTCTTCCTCCTCCTCTATCTCTTCCCCTCCTCTTCCTCCTCCTCTTTCTCTTCCTCCTCCTCCTCTTCCTCCTCCTCTTCTTCCTCTTAAACAGAAACTATCTACATACCTGGGTTGGAGTCACCCCACCCCACAAAGTTATGTCCGGACCCGAATCGCTACGGAAATGAGTCTATAGATATGTTATTCTTGACAGAAATACGAACGCTCTATACAAATTTCAAGTTGATAAAAAAAAACTCTGCTGTTCTATGAACATTTCCAAACTGTTATAACTTGACGAAATGCATCGCGTTAAAAACATTTCAAACGTTGTTCATAGCAGCACGTAGAAATTCCGTTGCATCCTTTTAAGTTGAATCGTTTTAGTTTTATTCGACAGGTGTAGGCACTGTATCGTGGAATCGGAATCGTAAACTTAAAATTTCTAAGCGCTACTCTAACGCAAAGCACAGGGCACCAGCTTATTCGCGAGCGCTGCGTTGTATCAGAGGGGTTGTCTAGAGGTCGGTGTCCATGGAGATCCGAGTGCGGTTGCCAGAGAGATCAGAGAGAGAGGAAGCAGAGCAGCTGCAACGGCAGATAGTTGGGCCGAAAAGAACTTTAAAACAAAATCGTATTTAGACGAAAATTAAAGCCTATAAAAACATTATATTTCGTACTGTCGCGCTTTTGATTTTCAAAATATCGGACCTCATAATTATGACATTCCACTGTTTCGAGTTATTTTAGTGCAATTCTTTGTCTGATGTCCTAAATTTCTTTTGCATGGATCGGTTAAAACTGTTTTCGTATATTAAGTTTGGTCAATTACAGAGCGAAAATTTCGCTGTTTCTATACTTTTGGTTTATTCGCTAGGTGCCGACGGTGTGCCGTAGAACGGCGTAGACCATGCTTCTCAAACTGTCTGGAGTGTCTGATGCGCGGACCGGCATTTGCTTCACCAGCCTGACCGCGGACCGGTGCCTTTCAACATCAGTTAACATAGATGACACGATATATTAAGATTTCATAATATTGTCACTGTTCATTACAGCTATGCTTTTACTACTTTTGCATGTTTAAATCTGTCTATTATGCATGAACACCGTGCCATGTTCTTATTTTTATGTTTGCGCTGTATACAATTTTAGCCTAATATTTTATTTGAGTATGATGACCAAAATTGTCATTCCAGTTATCATTCCGTGACCAGGTAACTAATCACCCGCGAACTGCTGTCGGGTCGTGTGGACCACAGTTCGAGTAGAACGGTCGTAGACGAGGAGAATCTGATCTTCGTTGAATCTAAATGTACACGTTTTTAATAGCGACCGTATGACCTTGACCCTGCAGCCCTGCTCAGTTTTCAGTGAATTGGTCTCGTTTTATTCAAATTAAAATGAATAATTCTGCAATCGGGCTTCACTGTGATTTGGAAATTTCATTTATTGTATTGTATTGTATTTTCGTTTATTCAAAACTGGCTGGCATAACGCAGCCATCGGTCTCTGGTGTTAAGAGAGTGACGACCATGAAGATCCTCGGGATAACCATCGGCGAGAAACTGACAGTCACTGAACATGTCAACAACATCCTCAGCTCCTGCTCTTCATCTATGTACGCTCTGAAAACTCTGAGAGGACGTGGTATGCCAGCACAGGCCTTGCACGTGGTGACACGTGCTACCACGATGGCGAGAATGATGTATGCGTCTCCAGCCTGGTGGGGGTACATGGGAGCAGGAGACCGAGATCGCCTGGAGCGTTTCACTCAGCGACTGAGAAGTGCGGGGTTTCTGCCGGGAGATACCCCGACTGTTGATGGCCTGGCCAGCCGAGCTGATGACGTGTTGTTCAATGCCATCATAAATGACCCCGGGCATGTCTTACGTCGAATGTGTCAGGAGCGACCGACAAGTCGATATGACCTCCGACCTAGGCCCCACCCTTTCGTCATTCCAGCATTCTACCTCGATGGCTGTGTGAGCTGATTTGTCTGTGGTTTTTAAATTACCCAACTTTTTAGCTGAATGTTTTCCAATAACCATCGGCTGGTGTCTTATCCATTTTTAGGTCTATATTAATTATTATGGTGTAGCTATTGATTATTATTGCAGTTGTTGTCGCTGCCGCGGTTGCTGTTGTCTTTCTGGGTCTTATCTGTTGCTGTTGCCTCAATGTATGCTGTTATTGTTGTCTCAGTTATTGCTGTTGCTTAATTAGAATTTTCATTTTCATTTTATAATTGTCGTTGGCAGACTTGAGACAGACAGACAGACAAACAGGCGGGCAGATGGATTGAGAGAGAGAGAGAGAGAGAGAGAGAGAGAGAGAGAGAGAGAGAGAGAGAGAGAGAGAGAGAGAGAGAGAGAGAGAGAGAGAGAGAGAGACAGAGACAGAGAGAGAGAGAGAGAGAGAGAGAGATGTGCAGGGGAAGAGAGACAGACAGACAGACAGACAGACAGACAGACAGACAGAGACGGACAGAGAGAGACGAAGCAAAAGAGATGTGGACAGGGAGAGAGAAGGTTAGAGCCAGACAAGGGAAGCATGGGGCGCAGAGCTGGTATACCTGTAGTGAGATGAGGAAGAGGGCAGCTAGGGTTACAATTGCAAAAATTAGTAAGACTGAGGAACGTGGACAGCCCCCCCATTTTTGCAATTGTAACCCTAGCTGCCCGCTCAAGTCTTCCCACTACAATTACAAAATAAAAATAAAAATGCTAATCAAACAACAGCAAGTTTTCCCACACCACATACATACATACGCACGCACGCACGAACGTACGTACGTATGTATGTATGTAGAGTTTTCGAGAAAATACTAGACATTGATTACTTGAATCGGACAATCGGTGGCATAACCACGCCCGGGCAATTACGGGCAATGCCCTGGTTGCATTTAATTCTGTCCGGGTTGTTCAAGCAATACCCGCAAGCGTGGAATTGAGAAATTGAGAAATTTTAATTTTGAGTTTTACATTGCCTCGTTGGCACGAAGGTGCCAGCGTAGGTGGAGATGGGGAATTAATAGGTAGGCTATAATTATGACTTATGATACGCAATAAGTCACGTATTTTAGAAATTGAAGCGAGCCACAGATTGGCTGGAACGAGCTGAAGAAAAGCAGGTTGCATCAGCCAAACGGCGCTTATATTAAATTTTTGGCAATTTCTCATAACGAGTATAATAATGAATGGATGCTACCTGACAATAATTAAAGAAGACAGAATTTTATAAGTATGACGCATCCTGTTTCAAGAGCGTATCTAGTGAGCGATCACTTTCGTGTTTGAAGCGCTTGAAAAATTATTTGCGTATACTATAGACCATGGGACACGAACGTCTCACGTCTCTAGCTTTAATTTCCATCTAACGAGATTTTCTGTAGATTGATCGTCTCGAAAGCATTGTTGATAAAATATTCCAACACATTAGTGATCAGACAGGGCGCGTGCTGCTTTAACTTTATCGAGAAATTATTAAATTCACCTTTATCTCATGATTCTTATCATCGTTTCAAACATAAACAAATAATAGATTATTAATTGATGCGGTGTCATTTATATAATTGAATACCTAGCTACAGCTGCTACTCTCCAAATCTAGCATATTTTAAAGTTTATTTTGTTAGTCGCTTTGTAGTCGTTATGGCCTGCATATTTGAACCATCTTAACTGGCTGCAGATTCATTCATTCATTCATTCGGGAATTTATATAGCGCCCCTTCAAGGAAACTACTCAGAGGCGCTCCCGACTCCAACGCGCCGATTGATTACAGTTTGTTGCGCATTGTTAAGTTTCTAACGTAACAATGTTAATATTTTTATCTGGTAGCAAAATGTTGAATGCTATGGTCAGTGAATTATTATAATTATAATAACGTTATAATAGTTGCGAACTTGCCACTTTCGAATTAATAAAGATGATGTCTGCCTTAAACTTATGATTAATGTTGAGTTGGTCTGCCGCCCGCGTTCCATTTCGAATCTAGTTACGCCACTCACTTCAATGTTTATCCCTTATCTAAAGTCTTCTGACAAACCAACGAAGCTTTCGCTAGTGAAGATCATCGTAATCGTAATTGTAATCTTCAAAATCTCTACAGCGCCCAAAGAAAACTAAATCGCTGGAGCAAGCTCAGTCAAAACCAATTAGTAGGTAGATAAGTTCAGGTTTGGTACATGCATAGGCGCAACCACTCTATGGGACCCGTGGTACGCGTCCCCCAACTTTCAAACAGGTTGGGACGGTACCCCTAACTTTTGAAAATTTTGAGGTAAACAAGAGCCCTAAATGAACTCCATTTGGTTTCGAATGCTCAAAATTGCGTCGGCTTCTGGAGCTTAGGACGCCCCCCCCCCGTATCCCCGGTCGTTAGGAGCCTTCCGCAATCGCGGCTGTACACCTTCCGCACTCGCAATTCATCCCCACTAGGACGTTTAGTAGGTCCGTCCCCAACAAATCTCTGGCCCTGCTGCCAATAAAATAGTGTCAGGCTAAAGCCGTTAAACTCAAGTCTATCACAATTCAGTGCAGAATGTTGCTGTATAATTTCACTCTAGAACTTTACTTATCTCGCTTTTTAAAATTCGACTAAAGTTCGCGGTAGAAGCTTAAGAGGACTTTTCACTTTTTAAT